>WNWK01023380.1:0-31171 GCA_009830355.1 Cherax destructor
CCAACTTTGGTTACGTCGTATCTCTAGCAAGCACAAAGATATTGTTTTTGTTGGGTCCTGGTCATGTTGAGGTACAGGGCAATGAACAGGCAGACACTGCTGCGTGGTCACAGTACATGACCTTCCAGTTTCATATGAAGTGTTCCATTCATGGACTATTTTGCTGTCATTGCTACCCACCTTGCACCGTTGGCAACAACGCTGAGCTGACCTGCTAAATAACAAACTTCATTCTATTAAACCGAGTATAGGTTTCTGGCCTTCTTCTTGTCACCAATGTCGAGGTTGGGAGCTACACTCTCCTGTCTTCACATCAGCCACACTCGTCTTACTCATGGGTATCTCATGGAAAGACTCCCTGTCCCTCTCTGTGAGCATTGTCAAGTTCCAGTGTCTTTCGCCATATTCTGTTGGACTGCCCACTCTATCACCGAGCACGCAGAATTTACCTCCAACGGCGTCTTGCTCTGCGGCCCTTTCTTTACCTTCCCTTCTTGCTGATGGACCCTCCTTTAATCCTGACTCTCATTGACTTTTGACAGCAACTGACTTACTATACAAACTCTGAAGTTTATGCCTCTAGCACTCCCTTCAGTCCCTTCTACCTTAATCTCTTGCTATACTTACCCTTTCATATCCACTACCCCTACACTCCATACCCTACTAATCATCCCTCCCCCCTCTTACAATCCATTCTCCGCATCCTCTTTACCCTGCGGCCTGTATGACCCGCTTCTTTTGATTATAATAATAATAATAATTTTCCTCGAGATCACACAGAGCCTCAAAGGAATTCTGGACAGGGATAAAGTATTAGTTATCGCCTATTATCACCATGGGATTTGGGTCTCAGGTGCTTGGCTTCCCTCGAAGATGAAGGACGCGCTTGGGACTGGCTTGGATTAGTCTTAGACGCATGACTCCGATTTCCGCATCTGTTACTGCAGTAGTAACGACCCCAGCATTTCACTCAGATGTGTCATGGCCATGAATTCTGTGGTACGTGCAATAAGGCAAATCTGACTGTGAATCATCCTCAATACGGCACTTCTTTGGATATTGATCTGGACAATTGACTGCTATATGACCTCTATATCCACAATTGTAACATGTCCTCTTACTATGATTACTGGACGCACTATACACACTGTGGGAATCATAATTTGTTGCACTCGTCTTAGGTGAACCTGTCACGACTTGTCTCAGTTACGCACACAAGAGGTGGGACTGAACTATTCACACTTTTCACAGCACTTAAATTAGCTTTGAAACACGAAAAGGTGTTCGGGCAACACAAGGATTGTGCATCTAGTCTAGTTATAGAATCACACTAAATCTATGATTACAGGCATTGATCCTGATATCAATCTATTATTATTAAATGACTTACATGATTCCAACAGCAACTGTAACTATTACACAGCAGATCAAGCAAAGACATTACTCAGAGCCAACAATAACTTAACTATCTTCAATTACAATGTTAGATCTTTGAGTAAACATTATGATGACCTCACAGCACTACTCCAATCCCTACAGACCAATATGTCAATCATCACACTCACTGAGACCTATCTAAAGCCTGATACTACAGGTGTCTATGCCATCCCAGGTTACACAGCCATTCACAACTGTAGGACAGACCAGCGAGGGGGTGGAACAGCAATATATTATACAGATCAACTTGAATGTATCAAAAACTCTTGCACAAGGGATGAACATGGAGAATATATTATAGCTAAATTTAAATCAAAAGACCTGCAAAACCCCTCACAGTGATAAACATCTACAGATTACCACAGTCAAACATCCACCACTTTAGTGAAAAACTAGGAAACCTGATAATGGATTCACGCCTTAACAAAGATCATTTGCTGCTCACAGGAGATTTCAACATAAATCTCCTACATGACCAGGACCCACAGGTAATTGAATTCACAAACACTATGAGCAACTGCTTATTACTACCAACAATATCAAAAACTACAAGAATCTCTGAGACTAGTACCTCGTTATTAGACCACATCTGGACTAACACTATATCCCCTCTAAAATCACGCATAATCACAGAAAACACCACAGACCACTACCCTACCTTTCTCATAACTAACCTTGGCATTTTGCCCAAGAAATTACAAAAGTTACCTTCAGACTACATAATGAGTCAGCTGTTAATAATTTTATATCAGCTATGACGAACATTGACTGGGTTAATGAATTAGAAACATATTCAGATACTAATGAATGCATCAAGAACTTTCTTAAAAAAAACACAACCTCTATAACAGACATTGCCCTAAAAAACTAAACAGATCACAGCTAAGAGACTTAACAATCCCTGGCTAACACCCGCATCCTTAAATCCATAAATAAGAGGCACCAATATGAAAAACAATACAGAAGGGCTCTAATAACCAGAGAACAATCCAAACGCTACTCATCAATCCTTACTAGCCTGATAAGAAGGTCCAAAAAATTGTATTATGAGAACAGACTCCAGACCGTAAAAGATGATATGAAAAAGACCTGGAAAACCCTATCTGCAATTCTAGGAAATAAAAAGATATCCACGAACAATACCATCAAATTATCAAAAACAGACGAACCCTACTCTCACCAACTGAGACAGCAAACAGACTTAATGTTTTCTTCTCCACCATAGGAAAGAACCCAAGCTCGAACACTAGTCCAACAGACTACCTCACCAACACCTATCCAGATACACTATTCCTAGCTCCTACCAACTCAATTGAAATCTCGCTCATAATCAACACCCTTAAAAACAAAGCAGGAGACATAAACAGCTTACCACCCTTTATGTACAAAAACGCTTCACAGGAAACAGTTGAAGGCTCCATTGTTAGCACTAGTAACGAAGACAGACACGAGACAGGAACACACCACCAATGGGAACACAGTCACAAAAACCAGGGCAAACGGAAACCAGGCCTATGTGAATATTATGCACTTGGTATCTGCAGGCATGGAAAATCTGGGAAATCAGATGGAACATGCAATTATGATCACCCCAGAAAATGCCATGCCCATATGAAAACAGGCAATTGCAACCTCCCGTCCTGTAAGTTTTTCCACCCTGAAATGTGCCACACATCAATTCAGGAAAGACAGTGCTATAATTTATATTGCCAGGCATACCACCTAAAGGGTACGAGGCGACACAGAACATCCAGACCATGGCAAAACCTGGGTAGTCACAGCCACTCCGGAGAGAGAGGTTTTTTAGTGCCAGGAAGGAAAAAAAGCTGGCAGGAAATGACAGAAATTGTACACCAACTGCAATCATTTCTGGAGTGGAATCACAGTCAATGGCCTCCACTCCATTACAACAGATATTAGTGCCAGGAAAAAAAGACCCCTCCCCCCATACCACCAATCCAACGACATTCATCTTTGCTTAATATACAGGGTCTAAAGCCAGCAACAAACAACAAGGTACCTTACATTCGTGGACTGCTTACAGAGTCAAATGCTATGTTTGCTGCTTTCACAGAGACCCACATAAGAGATCACTTGGACAATGAAATATGGATCCCGGGCTACAACCTATACAGGTGTGACAGAGTGAACAGGCAAAAGGAGGGGGGGTGTTGGCCTGTATATCACAGTCACTTATATGTTCAGAACTACTAAATGCCTCAAATGATGTAGTTGAAGTATTAGCAATAAAGGTCGAGAATCAAAACCTGGTCATCGTGGTTGTCTACAAGCCCCCGGATGCAACGTCTCAACAATTCCAGGAACAGCTTCTGAAAATTGACCACTGTCTGGAAAATTTTCCAGCTCCTGCCCCCAACATCTTGTCTTCAATCAGGCACTGGACAGGCACCTAAAGTTGGTACCTGACCAGCCAGGCTGTGGTTCGTACGTTGGACTGCGTGCGGCCAGCAGTAACAGCCTGGTTGATCAGGCTCTGGTCCAACATGAGGCCTGGTCACAGACCGGGCCGCGGGGGCGTTTACCCCTGGAATTCTCTCCAGGTAAACTCCAGGTAAACTGGGGGATTTCAACCTCAGGCACCTAAAATGGAGGAACATTGCAAACAATGTGGTAGCAGAGATAACACCAGGAGGCAGCTCAGATGAAAATTCACACATACATGAACTTTTAAATCTCTGCACCAAGTTCACCTTAAACCAGCAAATAGTAGAGCCCACAAGATTAGAGAATACGCTGGACCTCATCTTCACCAACAATGATGATCTGATACGAAATGTCATCATATCAAAAACAATATACTCAGATCACAACATAATAGAGGTCCAGACATGCATGCGGGGAGCCCCAGATCGACAAAATATGATCAGCCGCGAGGGAGCCTTCTCCAAATTCAACTTCAATAACAAAAATATAAGGTGGGACCAAGTAAACCAAGTCCTAAATGATATAAACTGGGAAGATAGCCTAAGCATCACGGATTCTAACCTATGTCTAGAACAAATTAACTCTGTGGCACTTGAGGTTTGTTCAAGGCAAATTCCCTTAAGGAAAAGAAGGAGAAGATGTAAACTAGAAAGAGAGAGGCACTCCCTATACAGGCGAAGGCAGAGAATAACTGAGCGACTACAAGAGGCTAATATATCTGAAATACGTAGGGAGACGCTGGTCAGAGAAATAGCAAACATCGAATTAAAACTAAAGGAATCTTACGGGAATCAAGAAATGCGGGAAGAACTAAAAAGCCATAAATGAAATTGAAAGAAACCCAACGTATTTCTTTTCTTATGCAAAATCAAAGTCGAGAACTACATCCAGTATTAGGCCCCTACTTAAACGGGATGAGTCCTACTAAAGTCCCAGTATGACTCAGTTTTTAGCGAGCCGCTAGCCAGACTGAAAGTCGAAGACCTAAATTAATTTTTTATGAGAGTGCCACAGAACTTGGCAGATGCATGTCTATCTGATATTACCCTGAAGCCAAATGACTTCGAAAAGGCAATAAATGACATGCCCATGCACTCTGCTCCAGGCCCAGACTCATGGAACTCCATGATAGGGGCTATCACGTGCTTTTAACATCCTATGGAGAGGGAGCATGGACGCTGGGGTCGTCCCGTAGTTACTAAAAACAACAGACATAGCCCCACTCCACAAAGGGGGCAGTAAAGCAATAGCAAAGAACTACAGACCAATATCACTAACGTCCCATATCATAAAAATCTTTGAAAGGGTTCTAAGAAGCAAGATCGCCACTCATCTAGATACCCATCAGTTATACAACCCAGGGCAGCATGGGTTTAGAGCAGGTCGCTCCTGTCTGTCCCAACTACTGGACCACTACGACAAGGTTCTGGATGCTCTAGAAGACAAACAGAATGCAGATGTTATATACACAGACTTTGCAAAAGCCTTTGACAAGTGTGACCATAGTGTAATAGCACACAAAATACGTGATAAAGGAATAACAGGAAAAGTGGGTAGATGGATCTATAATTTCCTAACAAATAGAACACAAAGAGTAGTACTCAACAGAGTAAAGTCTGAGGCAGCTACAGTGAAAATCTCTGTTCCACAAGGCACAGTACTCGCTCCCATCCTGTTCCTCATCCTCATATCAGATATTGACAGGGATATAAGCCACAGTGTTGTGTCTTCCTTTGCAGATGACACCCGAATCTGTATGACAGTGTCCATCGTTGAAGACACTGCAAGACTCCAAGCAGACATAAACCAAATCTTTAAATGGGCTGCAGAAAACAATATGAAGTTCAATGATGAGAAATTTCAATTACTCAGATATGGAAAACGTGAAGAAATTAAAATCTCATCGGAGTACAAAACGAATTCCAACCACACAATAGAGCGAAAAACTAATGTCAAAGACCTGGGAGTGATCATGTCAGAGGATCTCACCTTCAAGAACAATAACACCGTAGCAATTGCATCTGCTAGAAAAATGACAGGATGGATAATGAGAACCTTCAAAACCAGGGATACCAAGCCCATGTTCACACTTTTCAGGTCGCTTGTTCTATCTAGGCTGGAATATTGCTGCACACTAACTGCACCTTTCAAGGCAGGTGAAATTGCTGACCTAGAAAATGTGCAGAGAACCTTCATGGCACGCATAACTGCGATAAACCACCTCAACTGCTGGGAACACTTGAAGTTCCTAAACCTGTACTCCCTAGAATGCAGGCGGGAGAGATACATTATTATATACACGTGGAAAATTCTCGAGGGATTAGTACCAAACTTGCACACGAGAGTCACTCCCTACGAAAGCAAAAGACTCGGCAGGCGATGTAACATCCTCCTAATGAAAAGCAGGGGTGCCACTAGCACGTTGAGAGACTACCCAATAAGTGTCAGGGGCCCAAGACTGTTCAACTGCCTCCCAGCATACATCAGTGGGATTACCAACAAACCCCTGGCTGTCTTCAAGCAGGCACTGGACAGATACCTAAAGTCGGTATCTGACCAGCCAGGCTGTGGTTCGTACGTTGGACTGCGTGCGGCCTGCAGTAACAGCCTGGTTGATCAGGCTCTGATCCAACATGAGGCCTGGTCACAGACCGGGCTGCAGGGGCGTTGACCCCTGGAACTCTCTCCAGGTATACTCCAGGTATACAGCAGATTGGGAAGCTGGCTCGGAAGGCTAGGCTGGCTTAGGACTTAGGCAGGCTGGGTGGCTTAGGGCTCTTCCCCACAGACTGGCTTACTGGCTTGGCTAATTTTGTAAAACCCGGATCTACTCCTCGAAGGTTGGCAAAATAGCTAATACATATGTAGGAACTAACCAGAAGCTGTGAAGACAGGCTGGAGATATACTAACTTGGCGTAGTATGCAGGTAGTAGCTGGCGTCACTAGGCCTCTCCACCCGCGGTCACACAATGTCCGTCTGGGCTGGTAGAATTTCAATCTCCTTACATCTGCGTAAATACCAAATTTACGTGACCACCGTTGCCACTATTTGTTGATTGGGTACTAGAGGAGATATTGGAGTAATGAATACACATGTTGGTATTCTGGTAGCGTATATTAAAAGAGCCTTGTGGGAGGGGAGCCCAGTCCTACCTGTCTCGCCTATGCCTAGTCGGGATCTGAGAGGGTATGCCTCTAGCTAGCTGTTCACATGAGCATGACTTGTGACGTCACAGCTAGCCACTGAGCCTAACTAGACAGAGAAGCTTTGTATGACATAGCTGGGAATATCTATATATACTACACAAGTAATCAGTGACACACTACTGACACTGCTGGATGCGTGATCTTTGTAGGATTGTATGGGCCAGTGGGTTAGAGCGTCATGAATTTTTGCTCACCATGAGGTGGGCTAAAACAACACGGATTCAATCCCCCAGCTAGTCACAGTGTTGTTATTGATTAAATAACACTCATTCGTGGTTACAATACTATATATACTGCTTGTGAAGGCTAGTACACCAAACGGGGAGTAGAATGAAATTATCTCTGAGGCACCTACACTATCGTATGTCCTTGGATCATGGTACAACACCTAGCTCTGCTGGGTGCGTGATCTTGTAGATTGTATATATATATATATATATATATATATATATATATATATATATATATATATATATATATATATATATATATATACACAATCCTCACAATGTCACAAGAAGTGCTGGGTTCCCAGGAATCTCCACGACAGAGCCAACGCCTTGGAACCCGTCCACGAGGCATCTGCCAGGTGTGCCATAGGGAATATGCACTCAATCCCTCTACTGGCAACATCCGTGCACACAATGGATGTCTAGGCTCCAGGAGGGCTCCAAATGGGAACAGCCAACAGACCCTCCCAGCAGACAGAGCTGACAGCTACCCTGACTTCACCTCTACAGAGGACCTAAAAGCTGCAATCAAATTAACATCCACCAGGACGCTCACACACATCCCCAAAGCAGCTCGCCATCAAGCTGCCAGCAAATTCACTGACCTCTTGAAGAAAGTCAACGATGCTCCTGCAAACAACGGATCCTGGCACAACCTACTGCTTTTTGGCAATGCCTGTTTGGCTGTCCCACCAAGGAGGGACAAGTCACTAGCTACATCTGTTATCAGGGCAATAAATGCATTCCCTAGAGATGACAACCTTGTCCGTCTCCCCTCCAGGGCGTCAAACACCCGCCAGGCAAATGTCAACAACAGGACACCTGACGCCTCAAAAATCAGGGCCCAAATCTCTACCAACACACCCCTATGATCAGAAAATCAAAAATCCTGACATTTTACCTCACCTCCCTGAACCGCCCCAGAAACATATACCCGGTCCAATCTAGCCGCATAACCCTGTTTAATATAAGTGTGGTCCACATGCCACCCCCTCCCTAACCACATCCTCCACACTTACCGCTCTCATAACCTCCCTCAAGCTCTGCAACAAACAACCCCCCGAGGTTCCACATCCCTCCCTCTAATGATGCAATTCCAATCCCCGGCAATTATCGTAACCAACGGCAAACCTCTCAACACATAAACTAAATCATCCCGAACAAAATCATCCTTTACACGGCGATTGGAAGTCGCTGGCATATATACACCGATGAAACACACCTGTATGTCTCCCCAAACCCCATCCACCTGTACTATCCTGCCATCACCCCCCTCCTCCCAGGCTTTTAACTTGAAAGGGCTGGTCTCACGGATACCCACCATCACCCCACCCTTGAAATTCCCCGAACTCCCAGTATAACACTTGTATCCCTTCAAACACAAATCCCTACCACACCTATAATTATGCTCTTGGAGAAAGCATACATCCACATTCAACCGTCTTAACGTCACCTCAATCCATCTCCTCCGAACTTCCGCCCGGAGCCCATTAACATTTAAGTCGAGACACCTGAATTGGTCAAAGGGGGTTTGCCACCTCGGCGTCCAGACCCTATCACAACTGGCACAGAGTCCCCACTTTGCACCTTACCTCCTTTCACCCCTATCCCACTTTTCTTTCCTTGGGGTGCAACCTTCTTCCCCTTAACAACATCCCTCCAGGCCATTTTTGAAGACCTTTGACCCTGGGTTATCTCATCATCCTCAGTATCCCCACTGGGCCGCTTACGGGATACTTCCGTACATTCCATAACCTCATTACCTTCCTCCCTATGCACCTCCACCTCAGCCACCACCACAGGCACAGAGTCAACAAGATCCTCTACCGGACCAATCACGCACTCCGGACTCTCCAAACCACCAGACGAGTCCTCATCCAAGCCCAAAACATCCGCAGGAGACGAGCTCCCAAGGAGGCTCTGGATGTCCTCGAACAAAGGCCTCGATAACTCAGAGGCCACCTCCAACAAGTCACCCTTCATGGCAACCTGAGAACACTCAAGCACCTCTTCCTGCGTCGGTGGGGTTAAAGTCAAAACGGCCTCCTCTGCAGCATCAACCGCCTCACTCCAATTCCGAGGGACATCCTCAGTGTCAAGAACCCCGGCCACATCCAACTGCACACTCGTCTCAGCACGAAAATTCCCATCATCTCGATGTCCAGGTTGCCGCTCCCTGCGTTGATCACACGAAGCCGCCATATGTCCCGGGGCACCGCAGAGCCGGCACGTTCGCACCTGTCCAGCATACGAGACATATACTTGGGTATGAAACTCTTGCATCTGGACATATGATGGGATAGGCCTCCTTAAAGTCATTTTGAGGGAGCATGATCCTGCCAGCATGCCAGCGTAAGTTTCCTGCTGCCACCGACCTTCATTAGTGACGTGTATAGTCCCATACTGGCCGAGTACTTGCCGAACATCCATTTCAGTAGCCTCAAATGGAAGATTTTTCACATGAATCCACGAGTAATGCGCGGACACGTCACGCATACGCACCTCCAATCCCGAATTGATGACAATAGGCTTGTCCTGAAACTTATCCACCACTTCTTCATACACGCCAGCGGAGGTGAACTTGACGAAAAATCTGACTGCCCCGTTTAAGGAGATACCATAAATGGCTTCAGTCGGTATTCCAAAAGTGTCACGTAGAACCAATGGCAAGATAACCTCAGCGTTATCAGGATACACAGCACCTTTTATTAAATGAAATAAAATCTGCAATGAAATCCACACAGACAGTGTTGACACGGCGCCGGTAGATATCCGCCATGATGGTGAAAATAAAATTTCACCTAACCTCCACCAGGGGGACGACTGAGCTCACCACCAAGGCTGGGGAGCAACTAGTCGAAGTGACAGCAATCAAGTTTTCCTCTCAGCTCTGATCAGGTATTACTCAGGATAACCCAATAAAAACTTGGGACTCAGTGTTCAGAGCAGGAGCGCAGACGACGACCTCTCTCGATGGCGGCAGCTTGAAGACTGGTATCTGTATCTGTATGATATATGTATGTATCTGTATCTGTATCTGTATTTGTATCTAACAGTTATATATTACCATAAAATTTGTTCCCTAAAATTCAAATACCCCCTTACTACTTTTGAATTTCACTTTTGTATTCAGTTACCATTCTACCTCATAGTCTTAATTGTATTTAATAGCTACAAAATTTTTCTTTATTATTACTTCTACTTTAAGATAAGAGAAGATTTTCTTCGGATTTTTAACCCCGGAGGGTTAGCCACCCAGGATAACCCAAGAAAGTCAGTGCGTCATCGAGGACTGTCTGTCTTATTTCCATTGGGGTCCTTAATCTTGTTCCCTATCTTAGTCTATAATACTTTTTATAACCTGTCGCAAATATTCCAATTTACTTTTTTTAATATATGTTGTGTACCATCTTACTATCATATCACTTACAACCAATTCATTGCCCTTTTTTATTTTTATTATACTTTTGAATAAACCTGTATTATGGAAAAATAAACACATAAGCTGTATAATGTGATCCTTTATTGACAACGTTTCGCCCACGCAGTGGGCTTTATCGAGTCACAGACAGATCTGTTTGTGACTCGATAAAGCCCACTGCGTGGGCAAACGTTGTCAATAAGGATCACATTTACTGCTTATGTGTTTATTTTCCATTGTGTCGGTATTTTATACCATTTATTTCCAAACCTGTATTATACCTTTATATATACCTGTTTGCAACTATTCCTTAGTGCAATTACAAGTGACAGACTGGTGCTACTTTATTTTGTAAATCTATCTTATTAGTTTATATCTAGTTCTACTTTATTTCATTCTAGCTTAATACATAGTCAATACCAAATTCATTATGTTTATTTGTTACTATACTCTATTTGACCAATGTGCATCAGCTATATACTTGTCCAAACATCCCCCCACTACAGATATCAGTACTAGAATTCACCACACTATTCATGATATAACAAAATTACTATTTAACCTAAATGATGAATGATCACGTCGACCCTGATCTAATCCTATATAATCTAACACCCAATCAAAATTTATTGGAAAGTAACTGCCTCTATTACACAGCTTCGCAAGCCAACACTGTCCTAAATACTGCTAAAAGTATAACAGTTCTTAACTACAACATCCGATTCTTAAGCAAACACTATGATGACCTTGTTGCACTCCTTGATTCCCTAAAGACAACCTTCACATGTATTGCTCTCACTGAAACCTGGCTTAAACAGGATACAACAGATATCTACTCACTACCAGGATACATAGCAATCCACAACTGCTGACCACACCAAGTTGGGGGTGGTATTGCAATCTATTACTCTAATGAAATATCTTGTTATAACACCACTTGCTATAGTGATGAATATGGAGAATATATTTTTGCTAATTTTATTGTAAAAAAACTTAAGACTCCTATAACAATCGGGGCCATTTACCAGATGCCTCATACAAACATTCCAAATTTTAGCGATAAACTAAAGACGCTAATAACAAACAACCAAATGAACGAGCACCACCTTATCTTAGCCGGAGACTTCAACATCAACCTTGGCCTACCAGATGACCAGCCAGTAACTGATTTCATCAATATGATCAATGCACTTCTAATACCAACAATAACTAAACCAACCAGGCTGACTGAGACGAGTGCAACCATAATCGACCATATATGGACCAATATACTAGCCCCCCTTAAATCAGGGATAATAACAGACAGCACTACTGACCACTACCCCACCTTCCTCTTAACAAACATTAGTAAACCACCACTGGAATACAACAAAGTTTCATTTAGACTCCATGACGAGGCCTCAATAAGTAACTTCACAGCAGAGCTAGAATTCTCCAATGCCAATGGTCCCCCGGTTGCATGGTTTAATGCATGGAAGGAGCATGCATCATTGCATAACCACCTTTCTCACTCTGCACACTGACAGCTCATACACTACTTTCCTTGACCTTAAATCTGCTTTTAATGTTGCCAACCGACATGTAATCATTAGTGAACTTGCCAGAATGGATGATGGTGGATGGCTTCTTCACTGGATTAAAAGCTACCTGTCCAATAGAAAGTCGTCTGTGTTGTTCCATGGACATAAAAGTGTAACTAAAGATTTTGAATTAGGAACCCCACAGGAAGGTGTGCTCAGTCCCACTTTATTCAATATTCTAATTAATGCTTTACTTAATGCTATGCCTAACTAGCCCTATCATTATATGATTAGTTTTGCTGATGATATAATGATTCACAACACCGGATTCTCCAACACCCAAAACATCCTTAACCATGACTAGCCTCGTGTCAGGATCTGGGGTTGATAATCTCTACTGATAAAACAAAGATACTCAATAGGCGTCCTCCTCGGCAGAGAGGCACAGTTCGCCAGATCCAGTTGCATGATGGGTCTCTTCTAGAATATGTAAGTAGATACAGGTATCTAGGCTTTGAGGTCCCACTACTTGGACCTGTTGTAACGAGACTTTGTCGTCAATACAAAGAAAGGCTGAGAGTACTTAGAGTTGTGGCAGGGTTTCACCCCAGGTATGGTGCTAATGTTAAAATTGTGAAAATGATGTATCTTGCTTATATTAGATCATTGGTTGATTATGCTGCGCCACTACTTGCTCTTGTGTCTGACTGGAAGCTTGGAGGGCTGGAAAAACTGCAGAACGAAGCAATGAGGATCATTTTAGGATGCCCTTATACTGCCAAAATTTTAAATATGCAGAAAGAACTTGATATTCCAAGCATCAGAGCTCATGTTACTGAAAGAAATATTCTCATTGGGGTCAATATGCTTAGGCTAGCCCATTCAAACCCCTGCTGGTGAACATCCCTCCAGATGGATCGAAAAAACTGGAACCAACCTCCGCACGAACCAGCTATATGATCTGTGTCAAGCCAACAGCGGCACTTCCCCGCTCCATGGGATATTACCCCATTCCAAACTACCATTCCTCCATTTCCCCAAAAATTCTTCTTAAATCACAACTTGGTGCCAGACAGGATGCCTTAAGCTGTATTGATAACTTAGTCACACAGCACACTCTTTCACAAATTATTTGCTTTGATGGTTCAAATTCAAATTCAAATTCAAATTTTTATTTCTTTGCAAGTTTACAATGTGATTCACATGTTGCACGGAGTCCTATTTACAAAGGTAGTTTACAGTGTGTAATTACAGTAATGATTTCCAGTGCAAAGAGAGCCAGTATCATGCCTAGATGCCTAGGCATTACGGGCAGACTAAATTTAATGGGTTACAAACTACTTAATACTAGACAAATAGATCATAGTTTGTTAAAGTTGTGCATCTATTATTATATATAGCAAACAGTAAAATGACTCAAATTACAGTATGGGAATATTACAATGGAACAAGTTGAAAGTAGTATACAGGTTGTATATATCAACCCACAGGATGGGTATGGGGTGCATAATAAAGATATTAAACTAACTGTATATATCAACAGTAAAATGACTTAAATTACAATGGGAAATGTTGAAAGTATTTTATAATATGAGATTGTTACAATTGAGTATAAGTCAGAACAATTTTGTGCAGGTATTGATTTTTTTACAAAGTAGTATTGAGAAATGTAATGAACTTTGATCCTTAGCACAGTATGTGGTAATGGAGGTGAATTTCAAAGCAGCTTGAATGCTGATTAGTTTTGGGTGAGTCTATGTCAATCCACTGGTGCAGCTGGTAGTGCTGCTGTTGTCATACAGAGTGATACCTCTCATAAAGAAATTGGAGCACGTATCAATAACTGGGCCTCTACCCTTCAGACAAAACTGTTTGCTATACTCCTTGCACTCAAATGCGTCCATGAATCTAAGGTTGACACTTTAATTGTAACTGATTCTCTGTCATCCATAAATGCTCTCAACTCATTAAGTATAAATTGTGGCATACTTGTGTCAGAAGCCAGACACAGGTATGGTAAGATTGTGGACAGTGGAGTCAGAGTGCACATGAATTGGCTAAGTTACACTCTCTCAAAGAGAGAGCAGATTACAATCTTGGGTTGTCAATTAGCAGTTTGAGAACAATAATAAGAAAAGAACTTCAACTGAACTTTATTGACTTAAGACTCAGGGAGATTGACACCACTCAGTCCATCTATCATCATTCTATCATGCAGGAGGAGCCACATGTCTATGGTGCTTCCAACAAAATAAGCAGGCTCTTGGATGTCACTACCGCCCGCCTCAGGCTGGGTTATAAGTATCTTTGGCAGGTTAAATCACCACCACCAGATGCAGACCAATCGAAATGTAAACTTTGCGATCAAATTATTGAATTCAGAGACAACTCACTCTGAAATCTTCAAGAAATGGCAAAGTATTTTATCCACAGTGATATATTACAGACCATTCTGGAAAAATACCCTGACTTTGTTCACTGTAAATAAAGCATTACCACATGTGTGTGTGAGTGTATGTATGTGCTTGTGTGTACTCACCTAATTGTACTCACCTAATTGTGGTTGCAGGGGTCGATACTCAGCTCCTGGCCCCGCCTCTGAGCTGCCCGCTACTGGGTATCTGCTCTCCCTGCTCCATGAGCTTTATCATACCTCGTCTTAAAACTGTGTATGGTTCCTGCCTCCACTATGTCTTTCTCTAGACTATTCCACTTCCTGACTACTCTGTGGCTGAAGAAATGCTTCCTAACATCCCTTTGACTCATCTGAGTCTTCAGCTTCCAGTTGTGTCCTCTTGTTTCTGTGTTCCCTCTCTGGAACATCCTGTCACTGTCTACCTTGTCGATTCCCCGCAGTATTTTGTATGTCGTTATCATGTCTCCTCTGACCCTTCTTTCCTCCAGTGTTGTTAGTCCTATTTCCCTCAACCTTTCTTCATAAGACAGACCCCTGAGTTGTGGAACTAACCTTGTCGCAAACCTTTGCACTTTCTCTAGTTTCTTTATGTGCTTGACCAGGTGTGGGTTCCAGACTGGTGCTGCATATTCTAGTATGGGCCTGACGTACACGGTGTACAGTGTCTTAAACGAGTCCTTGTTAAGGTAACGGAACGCTAATCTTAGGTTTGCCAGTCGCCCATATGCTGCCGCAGTTATCTGGTTGATGTGTGCCTCCGGAGACGTGTTTGGCGTTATACTCTGCCCAAGATCTTTCTCCTTTTCCGAGCTTTGTAGCCTTTGTCCGACTAGCCTGTACTCTGTCAGCGGTCTTCTTTGCCCTTCTCCGATCTTCATGACTTTGCATTTGGTGGGATTGAATTCGAGAAGCCATTTGCTAGACCAGATGTCAAGCTTGTCCAGGTCTGTTTGAAGTCCTGCTTGGTCCTCCTCCGATGTGATTCTCCTCATTAATTTCACATCATCTGCGAACAGAGACACTTCTGAGTCTATCCCATCTGTCATGTCATTTACATATACCAAGAATAACACTGGTCCTAGGACTGACCCCTGCGGAACGCCGCTCGTCACAGGTGCCCACTGTGATACCTCATCACGCACCATGACCCGTTGTTGCCTCCCTGTGAGGTATTCCCTGATCCATTCCAGTGCCCTTCCTGTTATACCTGCTTGTTCTTCCAACTTCTTTACTAATCTCATGTGAGGAACTGTGTCGAAGGCCTTCCTGCAGTCCAGGAAAATGCAATCAACCCACCCTTCTCTCTCTTGCCTTACCTCTGTTACTTTATCATAGAAGTGTGTGTGTGTGTGTATGTGTGTGTGTGTGTGTGTGTGTGTGTGTGTGTGTGTGTGTGTGTGTGTGTGTGTGTGCGCCCTCGTTTGTGTGTGATACAATTAATATTTGTACTTATAACTCATTACAATTGTAACCGGGTGTGGACGTGTCAGTGGCTCATTAATTTGTAACTTGCCATGATTGTAACCAGATCTACCTGGAGTTCATTACCTTTGTAACTTGTTCAGCTATCATGACTTTGGGGTCCAGTCCCTGGACCCATTATGTACCTCTGTAATCTTTTGACTACCACCCACACCATGGGTATGGGGTGACTACCGCCCACACCATGGGTATGGTGTAACTACCGCCCACACCATGGGTATGGTGTGACTACCGCCCACACCATGGGTATGGTGTGACTACCGTCCACACCATAGGTATGGGGTGACTACCGCCCACACCATGGGTATGAGGTGACTACCGCCCACACCATGGGTATGGTGTGACTACCGCCCACACCATGGGTATGGGGTGACTACCGCCCACACCATGGGTATGAGGTGACTACCACCCCACCATGTGTATGGGGTGACTACCGCCCACCATGGGTATGGGTGACTACCGCCCGCACCATGGGAATGGGGTGACTACCGCCCACACCATGGGTTTGGGGTGACTACGCCCACACCATGGGTATGGGGTGACTACCGCCCCACCATAGTATGGGGTGACTACCGCCACACCATGGGTATGGGGTGACTACCGCCCGCACCATGGGTATGGGGTGACTACCGCCCACACCATGGGTATGGGGTGACTACCGCCGCACCATGGGTATGGGGTGACTACCGCCCGCACCATGGGTATGGGGTGACTACCGCCCCACCATGCGTATGGGGTGACTACCCCCACCATGGGTATGGGGTGACACCGCCACACCATGGGTATGGGGTGACTACCGCCCACACCATGGGTATGGGGTGACTACCGCTCACACCATGGGTATGGGGTGACTACCGCCCGCACCATGGGTATGGGTGACTACCGCCCACACCATGGGTATGGGTGACACCGCCCACACCATGGGTATGGGGTGACTACCGCCCACACCATGGGTATGGGGTGACTACCGCCCACACCATGGGTATGGGGTGACTACCGCCCCACCATGGGTATGGGGTGACTACCCACACCATGGGTATGGGGTGACTACCGCCCACACCATGGGTATGGGGTGACTACGCCCCACCATGGTTGGGTGACTACCGCCCACACCATGGGTATGGGGTGACTACCGCCCACACCATGGGTATGGGTGACTACCGCCCGCACCATGGGTATGGGGTGACTACCCCACACCATGGGTATGGGGTGTACGCCCGCACCATGGTATGGGGTGACTACCGCATACACCATAGGTTGGGGTGCTACTGCCCACACCATGGGTATGGGGTGACTACCGCCCACACCATGGGTATGGGGTGACTACCGCCCACACCATGGTATGGGTGACTACCGCCCACACCATGGGTATGGGTGACTACCTCCCACACCATGGGTATGGGGTGACTACCGCCCACACCATGGGTATGGGGTGACTACGCCCACACCATGGGTATGGGGTGACTACCGTCCACACCATGGGTATGGGGTGACTAATGTCCACACCATGGGTATGGGTGACTACCGCCCACACCATGGGTATGGGTGACTACCGCCCACACCATGGGTATGGGTGACTACCGCCCACACCATGGGTATGGGGTGACTACCGCCCACACCATGGGTATGGGGTGACTACCGCCCACACCATGGTATGGGGTGACTACCGCCACACCATGGGTATTGGGTGACTACCGCCCACACCATGGGTATGGGTGCCTACCGCCCACACCATGGGTATCGTGTGACCGCCCACACCATGGGTATGGGTGACTACCCTCACCATAGGTATGGGTGACTACCGCCACACCATGGGTATGGGTGACACCTCACACCATGGGTATGGGTGACTACCGCCCACACCATGGGTATGGGTGACACCGCCCACACCATGGGTATGGGGTGACTAACGTCCACATGGGTGACTACCGCCCACACCATGGGTATGGGTGACTACCGCCCACACCATGGGTATGGGTGACTACCGCCTACCCCATGGGTATGGGGTGATATACCGCCCACACCATGGGTATGGGGTGACTACCGCCTACATTATGGGTATGGGGTGACTACCGCCCGCACCATGGGTATGGGGTGACTAACGCCACATTATGGGTATGGGGTGACTACCGCCCGCACCATGGGTATGGGGTGACTACCGCCTACATTATGGGTATGGGGTGACTACCGCCCGCACCATGGGTATGGGGTGACTACCGCCTACATTATGGGTATGGGGTGACTACCGCCCGCACCATGGGTATGGGGTGACTACCGCCCGCACCATGGGTATGGGGTGACTACCGCCCGCACCATGGGTATAGGGTGACTACCGCCCGCACCATGGGTATGGGGTGACTACCGCCCGCACCATGGGTATGGAGTGACTATACCGCCCGCACCATGGGTATGGGGTGACTACCGCCTCGCACCATGGGTATGGGGTGACTACCGCCCGCACCATGGGTATGGGGTGACTACCGCCCGCACCAAGGGTATGGGGTGACTATACCGCCCGCACCATGGGTATGGGGTGACTACCGCCCGCACCATAGGTATGGGGTGACTACCGCCCGCACCATGGGTATGGGGTGACTACCGCCCACACCATGGGTATGGGGTGACTACCGCCCGCACCATGGGTATGGGGTGACTACGCCCGCACCATGTGTATGGGGTGACTACCGCCCGCACCATGGGTATGGGGTGACTACCGCCCGCACCATGGGAATGGGTGACTACCGCCCGCACCATGGGTTTGGGGTGACTACCGCCCACACCATGGGTATGGGTGACTACCGCCCACACCATAAGTATGGGGTGACTACCGCCCGTACCATGGGTATGGGGTGACTACCGCCCGCACCATGGGTATGGGTGACTACCGCCCACACCATGGGTATGGGGTGACTACCGCCCGCACCATGGGTATGGGGTGACTACCGCCCGCACCATGGGTATGGGGTGACTACCGCCCACACCATGCGTATGGGGTGACTACCACCCACACCATGGGTATGGGGTGACTACCGCCCGCACCATGGGTATGGGGTGACTACCGCCCACACCATGGGTATGGGGTGACTACCGCTCACACCATGGGTATGGGGTGACTACCGCCCGCACCATGGGTATGGGTGACTACCGCCCACACCATGGGTATGGGGTGACTACCGCCCGCACCATGGGTATGGGGTGACTACCGCCCACACCATGGGTATGGGGTGACTACCGCCCACACCATGGGTATGGGGTGACTACCGCCCGCACCATGGGTATGGGGTGACTACCGCACACACCATGGGTATGGGGTGACTACCGCCCACACCATGGGTATGGGGTGACTACCGCCCGCACCATGGGTATGGGTGACTACCGCCCACACCATGGGTATGGGTGACTACCGCCCACACCATGGGTATGGGGTGACTACCGCCCGCACCATGGGTATGGGGTGACTACTGCCCACACCATGGGTATGGGGTGACTACCGCCCGCACCATAGGTATGGGGTGACTACCGCATACACCATAGGTATGGGTGACTACTGCCCACACCATGGGTATGGGTGACTACCGCCCACACCATGGGTATGGTGACTACCGCCCACACCATAGGTATGGGTGACTACCGCCCACACCATGGGTATGGGGTGACTACCTCCCACACCATGGGTATGGGTGACTACCGCCCACACCATGGGTATGGGGTGACTACCGCCCACACCATGGGTATGGGGTGACTACCGTCCGCACCATGGGTATGGGGTGACTAATGTCCACACCATGGGTATGAGGTGACTACCGCCCACACCATGGGTATGGGGTGACTACCGCCCACACCATGGGTATGGGGTGACTACCGCCCACACCATGGGTATGGGGTGACTACCGCCCACACCATGGGTATGGGGTGACTACCGCCCACACCATAGGTATGGGGTGACTACCGCCCACACCATGGGTATTGGGTGACTACCGCCCACACCATGGGTATAGGGTGCCTACCGCCCACACCATGGGTATCGTGTGACTACCGCCCACACCATGGGTATGGGGTGACTACCGCTCACACCATAGGTATGGGGTGACTACCGCCCACACCATGGGTATGGGGTGACTACCTCCCACACCATGGGTATGGGGTGACTACCGCCCACACCATGGGTATAGGGTGACTACCGCCCACACCATGGGTATGGGGTGACTAACGTCCGCACCATGGGTATGGGGTGACTAATGCCCACACCATGGGTATGAGGTGACTACCGCCCACACCATGGGTATGGGGTGACTACCGCCCACACCATGGGTATGGGGTGACTACCGCCCACACCATAGGTATGGGGTGACTACCGCCCACACCATGGGTATGGGATGACTACCGCCCACACCATGGGTATGGGTGACTACCACCCACACCATGGGTATTGGGTGACTACCGCCCACACCATGGGTATGGGGTGACTACCGCCCACACCATGGGTATGGGTGACTACCCCACACCATGGGTATGGGGTGACTACCGCCCACACCATGGGTATGGGGTGACTACCGCCCACACCATGGGTATGGGGTGACTACCGTCCGCACCATGGGTATGGGGTGACTAATGCCCACACCATGGGTATGAGGTGACTACCGCCCACACCATGGGTATGGGTGACTACCGCCCACACCATAGGTATGGGTGACTACCGCCCACACCATGGGTATGGGGTGACTACCGCCCACACCATGGGTATGGGGTGACTACCGCCCACACCATGGGTATGGGGTGACTACCGCCCACACCATGGGTATTGGGTGACTACCGCCCACACCATAAGTATGGGGTGACTACCGCTTACACCATGGGTATGGGTGACTACCGCCCACACCATGGGTATGGGGTGACTACCGCCCACACCATAGGTATGGGGTGACTACCGCCCACACCATGGGTATGGGGTGACTACCGCCTACACCATGGGTATGGGGTGACTATACCGCCCACACCATGGGTATGGGGTGACTACCGCCCACACCATGGGTATGGGTGACTACCGCCCGCACCATGGGTATGGGTGACTACCGCCCACACCATGGGTATAAGGTGACTACCGCCCGCACCATGGGTATGGGGTGACTACCGCCCGCACCATGGGTATGGTGTGACTACCGCCCACACCATGGGTATGGGGTGACTACCGCCTACACCATGGATATGGGTGACTACCGCCCGCACCATGGGTATGGGGTGACTACCGCCCACACCATGGGTATGGGGTGACTACCGCCCACACCATGGATATGGGTGACTACCGCCCGCACCATGGGTATGGGGTGACTACCGCCCACACCATGGGTATGGGATGACTACCGGCCGCACCATGGGTATGGGGTGACTACCGCCCACACCATGGGTATGGGTGACTACCGCCCACACCATGGGTATGGGGTGACTACCGCCCGCACCATGGGTATGGGGTGACTACAGCCCACAACATGGGTATGGGGTGACTACCGCCCGCACCATGGGTATGGGTGACTACCGCCCGCACCATAGGTATGGTGTGACTACCGCCCACACCATGGGTATGGGGTGACTACCGCCCGCACCATGGGTATGGGTGACTACCGCCCGCACCATGGGTATGGGGTGACTACCGCCCACACAATGGGTATGGGGTGACTACCGCCCACACCATGGGTATGGGTGACTACCGCCCACACCATGGGTATGGGGTGACTACCGCCCGCACCATGGGTATGGGGTGACTACCGCCCGCACCATGGGTATGGGGTGACTACCGCCCGCACCATGGGTATGAGGTGACTACCGCCCACACCATGGGTATGGTGTGACTACCGCCCACACCATGGGTATGGGGTGACTACCGCCCACACCATGGGTATGGGGTGACTACCGCCCGCACCATGGGTATGGGGTGACTACCGCCCGCACCATGGGTATGGGGTGACTACCGCCCACACCATGGGTATGGGGTGACTACCGCCCGCACCATGGGTATGGGGTGACTACCGCCCGCACCATGGGTATGGTGTGACTACCGCCCACACCATGGGTATGGGGTGACTACCGCCCACACCATGGGTATGGGTGACTACCGCCCGCACCATGGGTATGGGGTGACTACCGCCCACACCATGGGTATGGGGTGACTACCGCTCACACCATGGGTATGGGTGACTACCGCCCGCACCATGGGTATGGGGTGACTACCGCCCACACCATGGGTATGGGGTGACTACCGCCCACACCATGGGTATGGGGTGACTACCGCCCACACCATGGGTATGGGGCATAAGATGTTAAACTAAACTCGCATCTTTGAAGACAAGATTGAAGGGCTGAGCGTCCGGGTTCGATTCCCGGCGAGGGTGGAAACACTGGGGCGTGTTTTCTTACACCGGTTGTTCATGCTTACCAGTCAGTAAAAATGGGTACCTGAGTGTTAGTTGACTGGTGTGGGTCGCATCCTGGGACAAAACTGACATAATTTGCCCGAAATGCTTTGCATAACAAGGGGCTTTCTATATAGTAGCATGTCATTATGTCATTGATGTCAGCTAGGACTGTATATCTTGTACATGTACTTGTAGAAATAAAGATATTATTATTACTATTATTGGGATCTTTGAGGGACCCCAGTGAAAATTTGTCACTTTTCCTAAGTTGCACATACGTTATGTACGACAATTATAATCATCCAAAGATAGTGTAATCGTACCTAAATACAGTTGCTTACTTACCTTCAAGCTAAGGATAATTGAAGGTATTGCTTCAATACTCATAAATATATTTCTCTGAAATTAATAATATAATGGCTTTAATAACACTTCATATAAGGTCACATAAGTTTACTTCATGAATCTAGATACTGTCATTGCCGAGATGTGGACAGTATGTAGAGAATTCACATCAAATTCCCACGCGATAGAAAAAAAAAAGACATGTAGGCAGAATAATACGATGCTTTACTGACAACGTTTTGCCTACACAGTGACTTGATAAAGCCCACTGTGTGAGCAAAACGTTGTCAATAAAGGACAGCATTATTCTGCATTTTTGTGTGTCTTATCGAACAATGTGTTTTTATTAATTCTTACTTATCCAATTCAAGGATAACAAGGCCTGTTTGCACAGGATTAAAATATTCCAGTCCCTGCAACGCCAAGTTGTAGCGTTGATCTTCATTATTAACTCAATTTTATTATGATTTAATTTTAATATCTGATGAGGAAAATACCATTACAGATGCTTTAAGTAGATTACTTGTTCATATTGATTTAATGTGGGTTATATAAAACTAGTGAAATGTCAGTGAAGTCCAAAGACTTCACAGACACTTCAAACCATCATACAGGTGACTAGTAAGGTTTCTGTGTTGACACAGTTATATTACGGATTGCGAAAAGGATTAAGAAATTCTGGTTAGCAGTAATCTGAAACCAAGACAACAGTGCATAAGTGTTCGCAATAAAGCTAACAGAATCCTTGGCTTCATATCAAGAAGCATAAATAATAGGAGTCCTCAGGTTGTTCTTCAACTCTATATATCCTTGTTTAGGCCTCATTTAGATTATGCTGCACAGTTTTGGTCACCGTATTACAGAATGGATATAAATGCTCTGGAAAACGTACAAAGGAGGATGACAAAGTTGATCCCATGTATCAGAAATCTTCCCTATGAGGGTAGACTGAGGGCCCTGAATCTGCACTCTCTAGAAAGGCGTAGAATTACGGATGATATGATTCAGGTGTATAAATGAAAAACGGGAATTAATAAAGGGGATGTAAATAGCGTGCTATAAATATCTAGCATTGACAGGATTCGCAGCAATGGTTTTAAATTGGAAAAATTCAGATTCAGGAAGGATATAGGAAAGCACTGGTTTGGTAATAGAGTTGTGGATGAGTGGAACAAACTCCCGAGTACCATCATAGAAGCTAAGACGTTGTGTAGTTTTAAAAATAGGTTGGATAAATATATGAGTGGAAATGGGTGGGTGTGAATTGGACCTGACTAGCTTGTGCTACTAGGTCAGATGCCGTGCTCCTCCCTTAAGCGAATGTGACTGACCTGACTAGGTCAAGGCATTGGCTTAAGTCGGTGGGAGAATTGGACCTGCCTTGCATGGGCCAATAGGCCTGCTGCAGTGTTCCTTCTTTTTTATGTTCTTGTGTCTTGGTTTCAGATTACTGTTAACCAGAACTCCTAAATCCTTTTTCGCAATCAGTAATATTAAGATCTATATTATTTAATTTATATGTAGACAGCCTGTACTGTTTGCATAGACAGCCTATGCTGTCTGCCAGCTGAGCAGAATGTAAGCTGTAAGCCTACATGCCTTGTTCCTATAGTTTCCACCAGAGGGCAAGCCTGGTGGGCATACCACTTCAGCCTGCCCACCCCTGCCTCTCTCTCAATCATGCAGCGGCCTCCACTCAGTAAACAGACCTACTCTCCTCTCTCCCTCGCAGCATGGCCCTCAGGGCCATGGGCCCTAACACACTACCTGTGTACCCACGATCTCGCAAATAAAGTAAGAAGCCTCCGAAGCCTTATCATTGTTACCCCGCTCTGCAGCAGAACGCCGAATTAAACTCTTGTAAACATTGGTAGGAAGAGGAATGAAGTTGTCTTCACTTCATCACCCTACACAAGAAGCATCCGTTCCTCAACGAGTTATCCTGATGTCGTGTCTGCAAATCTCAGCATCCAGGCACAGGTACAAGCAGGATCCAGGCTGAAATTTGGAATTTCTCCGAGTAGTGGCATCCCGGCGACTCCACGCCACAGCGTCCCATGCTGTTTCTCAGTCACGTGCTCAGCCTTACCAGCATGTTCTGCTGTTGTTGTTCAGATCAGCACAGTTATTTCAGCAAGTCAGAGGTGAGTTTGTGGTGATTTCAGCATCTAGTGTGGGTGTCTCCCTCGTGTGTTGTGAGGTGAGAGTAGGGAACGGCCGGGTTCCTCGCCTACTCACCCATGCTAACCCAGGCACTCACGCTCGCCACTCACCTCACACCACTCACCGATGCTCTCACTCCCTCTCTGCCGTGTTATCTGTGAATTTCCTTGTGAATTCTTGCCAGAGCTGTGTATCCGAGTGCCCGAGGTCACAGCTCTAGCACTCGGGGTGATTATTTTGAGGAAGCCTTAAATCCGTAGGGGCTGCACTGTGCCTGGGAAATATTTGTAATCTAAGGATCAATAAACTTCGATAAAGAGGTGTTTTAATATATATTTTTTAAGTTATATTACCTCTTGAAGTTAATTTTAAAGCCACAATAATTGCAGAGTCTTCCAAGCCTGTACCAGTATTGTACTTCCCCATATAAACATTCTTTTAATAATGTGGAACTCTGGGCCAGATGAGGGCATTTTCTCCTTTAGACTTGTAACCCACATGGCATTGTGGTAACCCACAATGCCATGTGGGTTACCAAGACAGATGTCCCAAGCTGCATGCTGTGGTCTGCCACTGCATCAACCCATAACGTCACCACTATGCTGCCCGACTCCACTGACGTCACCACGATGCTGCCCGACTTCAGGACGTCACCTCACGATGTCACCCTGGACGTCTGCCTGACGTCACTCGCGATGTCACCCCATGACATCCATCACGATGTCACTCCAGGACGTCACCTCACGATGTCTGCTGATGTCACCCCATAACATCACCTCACGATGTCACATCTAACATCACCACATGATGTCACGAGTGCTGTAGTTTCAGTTAGCAAATTGTTGCATTATTGTCGAGAAGTTTGAGAGAAGATATGTTGTGTTAATTAATTCCTCTCAGTCAGTGTTCTCACATGTTAGTGAATTGCTTAGTGTCGATTTTTGCAAAGCGTCATTTGCTAATAAGCCATGTTGTACCGCATGTGCAGTATGTGTGTGTGCAGTTTTCCGTGTGTCCTGTGTAGTCTTGAACCTGCGCGCTTGACAGCTGATATTAGTCAGTTTTGGCATCAGTTACGAGCGTCTGAGCCCCTTGTAGAGAAAGCTCTTTATGTAGATGAATGGTTCAGAGAACCGACAAGTTATAAATTAGACACATATACAACACTTGGGTATCTTTATTGAGGAAACTTTCGCCACACAGTGGCTTCATCAGTCCAATACAAAGTAGAAAGGTGTAAGGAGAGGAGGAGTTTGAGGTAATCAGTCCCTTGGCCTGGAGTCGATGTGTTCAGTCCACCAATCTTGTAGGAAGTACAGCACAAGGCCATAGAGGTGGCTTATATGCTGTAGTCAGGTGAGACGAAGCAGGAGGAGGCGGGGTCATAGTGGTACCATCCACTAGTCGAAGGTTGGACAAGTGTTGAAGAATTCAGTCGAGTGGGAAATGAGTCTACCATTACCTCTGTAGGTGTTGGGTCAGACGACTCTTCGTGTTGGGCCTGGGTCAGTGGGTATGTTTGGGTGGCTGTCGACACTGCAGCTGCATAAGCTGGGTGCACCCTGGGTCCGGCTGGAGTGGCCGTGGGCTTCTGGGTCTCCTGGCTGGGAGCCGTTGCTTGACTCTGATTGTTCGCAGGAGGGACCTGCCCGCGGTAAGAGGCCTGCTGGTGGGATGGCATGGATTGACAGTGCCCATCAGGGGCCTGCTGGGCAGTGTTCCTGGCCTGTGGCCGCTTTTCCCAGTGATTCTGTCTTCTCGGCCATCTTGCTGCCTGGCCCCGCTGTTGGCCATGCTGTTGCAAGCCAGTGACTGCCCCCTGATGCCGCTGCTGGGAGCCCAGTGCCGGGAACTCGCTGGTATCACCCATCTGTGGCATTCGTGGTGCCACGGTCAGAGCCCATGCTGACTGTTGCTGGGTGGTTCAGAGGTTGGGCATTGCCGTGGGTGCCAGGCCGTTCTGGTGACACACCTGCTGCCAGTGCTACACCAACACAGGACAGCTCTGGTTCCAGGCATGGTGCCTCTTTAAGCAGTGTGCACACTTGGGCTCCGGCCAAGAGACCTCGCTGGTCGGATGTTTGAGGATTGCAATGCAGTCCTTCGAGTCTTGTGCCTTGCTGCACACTTCCTTCGTTGGCAGGTGGCTGCAATGTGATTGAACCCCTGACAGTTGAAGCATTGCAGTGAGCCTGACAAGTACGGCTGGGTCTTGAACCTTCCCCAGACTCCAAGGTTCAGGTGTGTGTGGAGTGGTCCTTTGTGGTGTATCAGCACCTGTTGGGTGGGCACCTTGTTCACCTTGGCAGTGAGTCACTCTGCCTTGACAATATTGGGCACTTCCAAAATGGGGTCCAATGGAAGGGGCACAGGGACGTGTATGAGCACCCTCTTGTATACCTTCTCCCAAGCAACCAGTTCCACCATGCTGGGATGTGTCACAACCAGCCCCTTTAATTCCTCATATGAATCCTCGTCCCGAGGAATGACCAGAACCTCGTTCCTGAGAGTGAACTTGCAGCGAAACTTGAGGCGGTGTATGCTCTCCAGATACCTCACAAACTCGTAATTGGGAACCTTGAATTTGTTGAAGGCCATGGTTGCTTGTGCCCGAGCAGAGCGAGAATTCTTTCGTCCACGTGGAGTTAGCCAGTCCTCATCCTCTGTGGTGGTCAATGCTACTGGGGTGGGTACCTGGTGTGGCCCCATCCCCGCCAGTTGAGGAGTAGCCACAGCCTCCTGTTTTTTTCCTATGACACCTTTGTCCATCTGGGGGAGCTGCATGCCTGCACTGATGGGGCAGTGCCCTGAGGGTCCTGCCCTTACCAGGTCTCCTTGGGTAGCAACTGCCATCTGAACTAGTGGCAAGTCGGCAGATACAGCAGTCTCTACAGTGTCCTTGGCCTTCTTGGTGGGGGCTTCCATCTGCCCCACTTTGTCCTCCAACTCTTCCACGCATTCAATAAACGTTTAGGCCGCTCTTCTGTGCCTGACATGGTGACTGTGTGTCATATATACCATATGTGCTATACTTGTGTAGTATATGTACTAATTGTACTATACTTGTGTAGTATTTGTTGTAATACCAGCTGTTATAATTAGGATCCTTTTGAACCTGTGATGCTCCTTGTGACGTCACACTCGCTCTCATGTGAGACGCTTCCACCCGGGCATCGCCCTCACTCCGACGCTAGGCATAGGACTGGACAGAAGTGGCTGGCACCTCTCCTCACTAACTCCTTCAATATATCATTACCATCCATCGAGAGAGTTTCACTATGACCTACTTATCTCCAAGAACCCGTACGACAATTGGTGAGCAGCAATGTGTTCTGTTTATCTACGATTACGGAAGTGTGGAGAGATAAAATTCGCCAGTGTGGACCTCCAGAGAACAACACTACTTACAACACCCAACTCCAAGCCAGCATTTGTCAGCCTGTCTACACTGTTTCCTGGTCAGTTAAGTGCTTTATCTCTTATTTGTTAAAACCTTTGAGGGGTAGACCCAGGTTTTGCAAATTAAGCCACAAGATAAGCCAGTCTGTGAGGGGGAGTGCCAAGCCAGCAAGCCACCCAACCTGTTATGTCAGCCTAGCCTTAAGCCAGCCTGTGATCAGCAAGTTACAAGCCATCTAAGCCTGTGTGAAAGGTATAGGCCAGCTAACCCAGCTGAGTGTGTCTAAACCAGCAAGCCACGTGGAGTTCCTGCCATCCCTATCGCCTTTGTGCTTTCAGGCATTGCTGTTCTGAATGCTACTACAGCCTAGTGGTATTCTAGTGGGTTTTCCAAGAACACTGGGTTGCATTGGAGCAAGCCATAGGCTCACGTGAAGCCATGAGCAAGCCGAGCGCGTGGGACCACGTGAGTCAGCCTACCCAGCCACCCACATAAACACACCACCATTACCCACGTGTGTCTTATTTTACCCTTATGCTGGGTCCTCCAATCATTTTATTGGCTACGAATTGGGTCAAGAGTCCTAAGTGTGTTTCTTCGTACCTGTGCGCCAACGATGTAAAAACCTAGATTCGTAGTTCGACGTAGTAAAGCGCAAATTCTCCAAGATTCTCCAAGGGTGTGGTTAGCAGACGATGCTGCCCCTGAGCTGATAACAATAACCACTCACCCACTCCAGCTTCTACAGCCACTACCTTCAACCTACAGCCTAGAGACAAATTTTTTCATATAATTAGAGACATTTGCGAGTGTTTCAGTTCAGTTCAAGGACTCACAGGTAAGGACCCACTAGGGGCGAGGGGGAAGTGGGGACAGACGAAGAATAGCCGGTGAGAGGAAGAGCTGCAGTCGAAGGAAATGAGTCAGGACTAAACCCAACCGTTATGCAAGTGTTTGCGATATTTTTCTCATTATAGTGAACTTGTGTTATCCTGAGACTGTGATTTAGTTGCAGACTGTGTTAATTTAAATTCCCTGCTTATAGTAATTTTGATTTTTCCTAGCATCGTCTCTGATTAATTATTTTGTGTCATATTTCATTTATATATACTAGTAATGTGTTTCTGTCTCATCTAAAGTAAGTATTATTTCCTGAAAACAAAGCAGGAGACATAAACAGCTTACCACCCTTTATGTACAAAAAAGCTTCACACGTACTGTCACCAATTATAGCACTATTATTCAATAAATCCATTGAATCTTCTACCTTCCCATCAATTCTCAAAATAGCTAGGGTCACCCTGATCCACAAAGGAGGTGACCAAACTGACTTGAACAATTATAGACCAATCTCAAATTTACCACTGCTTTCTAAAATCTTCGAAAAATTAATTCATAAACAGATCTATTCCTACCTCGTCTCACACAATGTAATAAACCCCTGTCAATTTGGATTCAGGACCAACAAGAGCACAAACGATGCTATAACACACATGTTAGAGTTAATATACACCGCACTTGAGAAGAAAGAAGTTCCGCTGGGAATCTTCATAGACCTACGCAAAGCATTTGATACAGTCGACCATGATTTATTGCTCACAAAATTAGCGCACTATGGTATTAGAGGGCACCCCCTCAACTATCTAAAGTCGTACCTTAGCAACAGAAGCCAGTACGTGTACACAAATGGAGAGAACTCTTCCACACAACATATTACAGTCGGTGTCCCTCAAGGTAGTGTCCTGGGGCCACTCCTATTCCTCATTTACATAAACGACCTACCGAATGCATCACAACTACTCAAACCCATTTTATTTGCAGATGACACAACATATGTCTTCTCTCACCCAAATCCAGTCATACTAGCCAACACAGTTAATGCCGAATTACAGAAAATATCAACATGGATGACGACAAATAAGCTTACTCTCAATACAGACAAGACCTACTTCATTCAGTTTGGAAACAAAGCTACAATTGTTCCACTTAACATAACGCTAAATGGTTCACCCATCACAAGACTCACAGAGGGAAAATTCCTAGGAATCCACCTTGACAGTAGTCTTAAATTCCAAACACACATACAACAAATTTCCAAGAAAATCTCAAAGACAATAGGTATATTATCTAAGATTTGCTATTATGTGCTACAACCAGCTCTCATTGCACTATATCATTCTCTTATCTACCCTTATCTCACCTATGGAATCTGTGCATGGGGCTCAACATTAAATCACCTTAGACCACTCATAACCCAGCAAAAGGCTGCAGTCAGGATGATAACAAATTCCCACTCTAGACAGCATACTCCACCTATATTCAGAACCTTAAAACTACTCACCATAAAAAATATTCATACCTATTCATGTGCCTTCTACATACATAAAACTCTACATGCTAATATCAACCCTCCGCTCAAAATTCTCCTCAACAACTTTAATAGGTCCCACGACCATGACACAAGACACAGATCACTATATGACATACCCCGAGTCCATACTAACCAATGTAAAAATTCTATGCACATAAAGGGACCCAGAATCTGGAATTCATTACCAGTAAATATTAAGTTAACCTTGTCTGAAAATCAATTCAAGACTCTTCTCAAAATCACCTACTCACCCTATACTAAATACTCATACTGTAACAAACTTTCAAACCCAATATTATTTTACTTAAGATAATCTCAATTTT
>WNWK01023381.1:0-31171 GCA_009830355.1 Cherax destructor
TTCCCAGATTTTTTATACTGGTCCAGAGTGCAGTGGGTTCGAGAATATTGAAGGTACCCGTTGCGGCCAGGAGCGGGAGTCCTACATCCCTTTAAAGGGAATGACTGGGGTAAAATTATACGAGCGGTCATCCCCCTGGGAGTTTGTTTATTGCTAGTGGCGGTGTCCCAGATAGACTTTTCTCTCACAATTCCCACAAAGTCATTCAGTCAAGCATTGTCAAGCTTAACAAGTCTTAAGTCTTGTCAAGCGCTTGTAGCAAGTCTTAAGCAGTGAGTCAAGCCATTAAGTCAGTGAGTCAAGTCATTCAGTAGTCAGCAGTCATTAAGGTCAGTCAGTCAAGTCATTAGGTCAGTGAGTCAAGTCATTAGGTCAGTCACTCAAGTCATTAAGTCAGTGAGTCAAGTCATTAAGTCAGTGAGACAAGTCATTAAGTCAGTGAGTCAAGTCATTAAGTCAGTGAGCCAAGCCGGCTAAGTCAGCAGTCAAGTCCGCTAGCCAGTCAGTCCAGTCAAGTCATTCAGTAAGTCAGTCAAGTCATTAGGTCAGTGAGTCAAGTCATTAGGTCAGTCAGTCAAGTCATTAAGTCAGTGAGTCAAGTCATTAAGTCAGTGAGTCAAGTCATTAAGTCAGTGAGTCAAGTCATTAAGTCAGTCAGTCAAGTCATTCAGTAAGTCAGTCAAGTCATTAGGTCAGTCAGTCAAGTCATTAGGTCAGTCAGTCAAGTCATTAAGTCAGTGAGTCAAGTCATTCAGTAAGTCAGTCAAGTCATTCAGTAAGTCAGTCAAGTAAGTCAAGTCATTCCGTAAGTCAGTCAAGTCATTCCGTAAGTCAGTCAAGTCATTCAGTAAGTCAGTCAAGTCATTCAGAAAGTCAGTCATTCAGTCAGTCAGTCAGTCAGTCAGTCAGTCAGTCACACAAACTTATGTTTACCTCTTTTTATGTGTACAAAGTAACACTTCATTACGGCCACTGGTTATGTCTTGTCTAATATCTTTGTTTTCTTCATTAATTCTAAGACTTAAATGCTTATACCTTTTCTTGCCACTTTGAGCAACACTGGTATGCCTTCTGGGTGTTATGATTACTTGGCAGATACAAGATATAGTAATTTAAAGATCAAAACACAATTCACTCTCTCTCATTCTTCACAAACACAGCTGGCTTGTAGCAGAGGACTTTTTTTTATGCGTATGAAATACTCGAATGCTGGGATGGGGGGTCCGGTGGCTGGGAAGGCGGGTGGGAACCACAACAAAGCGGCTGCTTGTGGGAATGGTTATTTGTTTTTCCTCCCAAAACTGTAAGTTTATTCAGGTATACACAGATACAGTTACGAAGACATCATACAGCATATGTGGAGAACCTAGGATAACCCAAAAAGTCAGAGTGACTTATTTCCATTCTGTCTGACTTTTTTGGGTATCCTAGGTTCTTCCACATGCTGCTATGTATGATAATCAATGTAACTGTACTCATCTAATTGTGGTTGCAGGGGTCGAGACTCAGCTCCTGGCCCCATGTATCTGAATAAACTTACAGTTTGCAGGAAGGAAAACAAATTCCCTTTTCCTCTAAACACGAGGATTGGGCTTACACTTGAAATCACCTGATGCATTACCGCAAAGGAGCAAGGTGAAGCACCTTTGCTGTCTTGAAGCCTGGTGCACTTTTCTCTTGCTGACTGATATAAGTTCGTGTTGGCATTTTCTTCCAGAAAACACTTCTCTCGTCAGCATTAAACACTTGATGTGGCTCATAGCCATGCTCAGTAGGACCCCCACTGACTCAATGGTTTAACCCACCACGGGCTACCATGAGTTCAAAATTTTTTCCCCTCACGCGAACCGTGTAATATCATTTTTATGTCGTGTTAGATAATAATGTGCCGCAATTCTTCAATCATGCAATACCCATAACGTGCAACATAGTCTCGTGCTAAATGACTATCTACTGTATGTTCTGTTAGAATAAATTTTCATATAAATTCTAATGAGTATTTAGATACCCATTATTGTACACAGTAGGGCCCCGCTTTACAGCATTTCACCTTACATCCACTAATATGGATATTTCAAATTACAGTGGAACCCCGAGAATCGAACATAATCCGTTCCAGAAGCTTGTTCTAAATTCGAAATGTTCGAAAATCGAATCAATATTTCCCACAAGAAATAATGGAAATACAATTAATCCGTTCCTGCTGTCAGGAGGCATGACAAAATAGTACAGGTATCCCTCAACATTCGCGAGGGTTAGGGGATCAAGTGCCTCGTGAATGTTGAAAAATCGCGAATGTTTGGTGCCCCAATATATTGTAGGGAAATATAATACAATACTGCTTCCTTAACCTATTGAACCATGAACAATCATAAAACACATATAAACATCGTAAAATAATGTACTAAATGCATGCTATTTTGACATGAGCTGGCTGTAGAGGAAGGCCTGTAATAGTATAATTATACAATATGTATTTTATAGTGTTGTGAAGTGTCATGGGGAATCAAGTTACTGACACACTGCTTCTTCTCCCTCTGCTGTAGCTCCACCCACTTTGTAATGATGCCAAATGTTGAAGTAAATACAGTGGTACCTCGAGTTACGATATTTTTTCGTTCGAGAATGCTGTTCAAGTGCCATTACCAAACGAATTTATCCCCATAAGGAATAATGTAAAATAGACTAGTCCTTTTACACCCCCAAAAATATACTTACAAAAGCATTTAAAAAAATAAACTTACATAAAAGGGCGATTTTGGGGACCATCGTAACTCGAGGTACCACTGTATGTATACATTAGAACAAAAAATGAAACTCCAACTTCATAACTTTATTTTAATTTGCATAACTCATATATTACAGAAAACAATAAAAAAGTAAAATACACATACAACGAGTTAAGCTTACAGAAAAATACATTAAATTCACCATCTAACATCGTTACAAAGTGGGAGGAGCTATTGGAGGGAGGGAGAGGCGCAGTAACATTCAGTGTCTGGGGAGTCGTCATGGGTGTTGGATGTTAGCCTTAGTGCTAATAAAATGTTGTGTAATTACACTAATATTAGTAATAAAGGTTATCTATCTATTACATTTATTAAAAATTGATATCAGAAACATTATAAATACCCTAGAACTGTAATAAAGATGCTGAAATGAATAATATATGCCATATTATATGAGGGGTAAGAGAGCAGGCACAGACCGCCACCATGTGAGATGTTTACATCAGGGTAAACATTCCTAAATCACTCTTGTCGTAAGAACAAATGCAAAAATAGCATTTATTGTTTTTAGAATAATAATAATTTATAATAATTGATCTGGAGCACTTTAAATGTTATCAGTATTTGGTAGCTGACATTTAGATCACTCCACAGTAATTATTATTAATTATTATTATTATTATTATTATTATTATTATTATTTCCCTACAATATATTGTAAATAATAATATTAATATTAATAATAATAATAAATAATAATAATAATTAATAATAATGGCTGTGGAGTGCTCTAAATGTCAGCTACCAAATACTGATGACATTTAAAGTGTTCCAGATCAATTATTATAAATTATTATTATTTCTTCTCCACCATAGGAAAGAATCTAGCGAGTAAAATCCCAAACTCAAACACCCGTCCAACAGACTACCTCACAAACACCTACCCTAATACGCTATTCCTAGCTCCTACCAACCCAATTGAAGTCTCGCCATAATCAACACCCTTAAAAACAAGGCAGAGACATAAACAGCTTACCAACTTTTATGTAAAAAAAGCTTCACAGGTACTGTCACCAATTATAGCAACACTATTTAATAAATCCATTGAAGCCTCTACCTTTCCATCAATTCTCAAAATAGCTAGGGTCACCCCGATCCACAAAGGAGGTGATCAAACAGACCTGAATAATTATAGACCAATTTCTAATTTACCATTGCTTTCTAAAATCTTCGAAAATTAATTCATAGACAAATCTATTCCTACCTCGTCTCACACAATGTACTCAACCCTGTCAATTTGGATTCAGGACAAACAAGAGCACAAACGATGCTATTATGCACATGTTGGAGTTAATATATACAGCACTTGAGAAGAAAGAAGTCCCACTGGGAATCTTCATTGATCTACGCAAAGCTTTTGATACAGTCGACCATGATTTACTGCTCACAAAATTAGCACACTATGGTATAAGGGGGCACCCACTCAACTACCTAAAGTCATACCTCACCAACAGAAGCCAATACGTGTACACAAATGGAGCGAACTCTTCCACACAACAAATTACAGTCGGAGTCCTCAAGGAAGTGTCCTGGGGCCACTCCTATTCCTCATTTACATAAATGACCTACCGAATGCATCACAACTACTCAAACCCATTTTATTTGCAGATGACACAACATATGTCTTCTCACCCAAATCCAGTTTTACTGGCCAACACTGTTAATGCCGAATTACAGAAAATATCAACATGGATGACGACTAACAAGCTTACTCTCAATACTGACAAGACCTACTTCATACAGTTTGGAAGCAAAGCCACAAATGTTCCACTTAACATAACGCTCAATGGTACACCCATCACAAGACTCACAGAGGGAAAATTCTAGGAATCCACCTTGACAGTAGCCTTAAATTCCAAGCACACATACAACAAATTTCCAAGAAAATCTCGAAGACAGTAGGCATATTGTCAAAGATACGCTATTATGTACCACAATCAGCTCTCCTTGCACTATATCATTCACTTATCTACCCGTATCTCACCTATGGAATCTGTGCATGGGGATCAACAACATTAAATCACCTTAGACCACTCATAACACAACAAAAGGCCGCAGTCAGAATGATGATAAATTCCCACTCTAGACAGCATACTCCACCAATATTCAAAAGTCTCAAACTACTCACCGTAAAGAACATTCATACTTACTCTTGTGCCTACTACATATATAAAACTTTACACTCTAATATAAACCTCCGCTCAAAATTCTCCTCACCAACTTTAATAGGACCCATGACCACAACACAAGACACAGATCACTTTTTGATATACCCCGTGTTCATATCAACCTATGTAAAAATTCTATGCACATAAAGGGCCCCAGAATCTGGAATTCATTACCAGTAAATATTAAGATAATCTTGTCTGAAAATCAATTTAAGACTCAACTCAAAAAGCACCTACTCACCCAAAACTAAATGATCATACTATAAACTACTTTGAAAAATGCTCATTATTACTTTCCTATATGATAATCTCAATTTTTAATAATATGTTACTATTATGTTACCCCCTACTCAATCAAAACTAAATACTCATATTATAAGTTAATGTCAAAAATGCTCAATGTTATTTTCCTTAAGATAATCTCAATTCCATATTACCATTACTGTAACAATCTTATATCATTATATAATAATTTAAACAGTAAAATTTCATCATATTGTAATTTTGAAAAAAAATTTAACTAGAATAAACTCAATAAATTTCTCTAATATTAAGTACATAGTCTTTAAGTTACTAGAATAAGCTGCCCCTAATGCCATGGCATGTCAGTGGCTCTCCTTGCTCTCAATTTACATTGTAACTACCAATACCTATGTAATCTGCAATGAAATAAAATTTACTTTACTTTAAAAATAATAAATGCTATTTTTGCATTTGTTCTTATAACAAGAGTGATTTAGGCATGTTTACCCTGATGTAAACATCTCATATGGTGGCGGTCTGTGCCTGCTCTCTTACCCCTCATATAATATGGCATATATTATTCATTTCAGCATCTTTATTACAGTTCTAAGGTATTTATCATGTTTCTGATATCAATTTCGAATAAATGTAATAGATAGATAACCTTTATTTAGTACATTCATTACTTACTGCTTCCTTAACCTATTGAACCATGAACAATCATAAAACGCATGAAAACATAGTAAAATATTGTACTATATAGTACTACATACATGTTATACTGTAGTTTAATAACAAATAATGAACGAAGAAAACACTCAGTGAGTGAGTGGTGTGGGGGCTGGCTGCCGGGTCGGAAGGAAGGTAGTAGGGACGCTCGGATGGCGGGAAACTTAAATATGATTTGGTGGGTGGGAATTTGGCGGCTGGGAATTTGGCGGCAGGGAATTCGCGAATGTGTGAAGCCTGTGAAAGTGGAAAACGTGAATGTTGAGGGATACCTGTACTTCACTATGACGCTATTATCAACTCGACAGCTTATTTATCTATCACAATTCATTTAATATGACATAGTAAACAATATAAATACAGCCTCTCCTCACTTAGCGACGTACTCGTTTACCGATGCCTCGGACTTACGACGGGCTCTCCGACCAGTATTTGTACCTAAATAATATATACAGTGGTCCCCCGAGTAACGAACACCCCGGAAATCGTACAATTATGTAAGTATAATATTGTAAGTGCTTGTGGAAGTGTATTTTTGGGGGCCTGAAATAGACTAACCTACGTGACATTATTCCTTAAGGGAGTAAATTCGTTCGGTAATAGCACTTGAGCAAGCTTCTGGGATGAAGTTTTTTCGTTACTCGGGGGTGCACTGTATTAGACCTGATTTCCTCAATTCTATTTATTACAATATACATACAGTACACTGCTGTATAAACATTTAAGAACATATGAACATAAGAAAGGAGGAACACTGCAGCAGGCCTGTTGGCCCATACTAGGCAGGTCCTTCACAATTCATCCCACTAACAGAATATTTGCCCAACTCAATTTTCAATGCTACAATGTGCAAGTCCCACTCACATGCAACCCCTCTCACTCATAATAATAATAATAATTTTTATTTCATCGCAATTTTACATAGAGATTTTCATAGAAGTGCAAGGAGAGCCACTGATATGCCAGTGCATAACGGGCAGCTTAATCTAAAAACTTATGGACTATGTACATAATATTGGATAGATTGATGGGAAATTGATTTGCTTAAACATTGGGCAGATTACAATATGATGATATTTCATTTGGCAAATTATAATATGTTGACACTACATTGCATAAGAAAGGTGGAACACTGCAATAGGCCTGTTGGCCCATACTAGGCAAGTCCTTCACAAATCCAACCCACTAACAGAATAAGAACATAAGAAAGGAGGAACACTGCAGCAGGCCTGTTGGCCCATACTAGGCAAGTCCTTCACATTCCATCCCACTAACAGAATATTTGTTCAACCTAATTTTCAATGCTACCCAAGAAATAAGCTTTGATAATTTTACTTACTCATGTGCAATTCCCACTCAAATCCAACCCCTCTCACTCATGAATTTATCCAACCTAAATTTATAACTACCCAAGGTCCTTGCTTCAATAACCCTACTAGGCAGACTGTTCCACTTATCAACTACCCTATTTCCAAACCAATACTTTCCTATATCCTTTCTAAATCTAAACTTATCTAACTTGAATCCATTATTGTGGGTTCTCTCTTGGAGAGATACCCTCAAGACCTTATTTATATCCCCTTTGTTAATACCCATTTTCCACTTGTATACCTTGATCATGTCTCCCCTCTTCCCCTCTTTCTGCTTGAAAGATAGAAATAGGAGACAGAGGGTTTGCTTTCCTGGGGCTGGGATGGAGGATATTGTTAGCCGCCTGGACGACATCATGAGAGGTAATGGGAGCAATCTTATTATCTGTCTCAGTGCTGGAGGCAACGATGTTGGCAGACGTAGGAGTGAGGACCTGACTAGCAGGTATAGGTCAGCAATAGACATAATTAGGAAGAAGGGTGGGAACCCTGTCATGTGTGGTATTTTGCCAAGGAGAGGAGTTGGAGATGAATGGCTGTCCAGGGCAATTGGTGTCAATTGCTGGTTGGACAAACACTGTAAGGAAAATGCAGTACCATTCATTTGCAACTGGGACCACTTCTATGGCCGAAATGACATGTATGCCAGGGATGGGGTTCACTTATCCAGGGCAGGTGTGGATTTTCTTGCTAGCTCAGTTGAGGGTGTTGTTAGGACTTTAAACTAGGATTAGTTAGAGGTATGGGTTTAGAAATGGAAAATACTGAATGTCGAAATATAGATCAATAATAGGTAATAGGTATAGTGGAAAGACAGAAAGAAGCAGGACGGGTAAAGAGAAAGGAGGGTCTTTAAAAGTGTATTATACAAATAGTCATAGTGCTAGGAATAAGATGGACGATTTGAGATTAGTTGCAAGTGCAGGTAACATTGATGTATTTGCCATAACTGAGACGTGGTTCAATACGAAAAATAGGGACATGCCTGCTGAATGTCATATACAGGGTTTTAAATTGTTAAAAGTAGACAGAAGTTTCGGGAAGGGGGGTGGAGTGGCACTGTATGTCCCACAGGGAAGTGTTCTTGGCCCACTACTCTTCTCATTTACATTAACGACCTACCAAATGCATCTCAACTACTCAAACCCATACTTTTTGCAGATGACACTACATACGTTATCTCGCACCCTAGCCCAGACATACTAGCCAACACTGCAAATACTGAATTGCAGAAAATATCTACCTGGATGATGACCAACAAACTTACTCTCAATATTGATAAAACCTATTTTATCCAGTTTGGGAACAGAGCTACAAACGCACCACTTAACATAATGATAATCAGGTCCCCTATCGCAAAACTCACAGAGGGAAAATTCTTAGGAATCCATCTTGACAGTGGCCTCAAATTTCAGACACATATACAACAAATTTCCAAGAAAGTCTCAAAGACCGTGGGAATACTATCCAAGATACGGTACTATGTTCCACAACCAGCTCTCCTTACCCTATATCACTCACTCATTTACCCATACCTCACCTATGGAATCTGCGCATGGGGCTCTACATCAATAACTCATCTCAGACCACTAATAACACAACAAAAGGCAGCAGTTAGAATGATAACAAATTCACACTCCAGACAACATACTCCACCAATATTCAAAAACCTAAAGTTACTCACCATACAAGACATCCATACTTTTACTGTGCCTATTACATACATAGAACACTCTATGCAAATATTAACCCACCACTCAAACTTCTCCTTACCAATTTTAACAGGACACATGACCATAACACTAGACACAGATCACTCCTCGATGTTCCCGTGTCCATCTAACACTATGTAAAAACTCAATGCATATAAAAGGCACGAAAATTTGGAATTCATTACCTGTCATTGCCAAAGAAACCCTGCCTGTACCCCAATTCAAAACGATGCTAAAAATCACCTTCTCACCCAAAGCTAAATGCTCAATATCAAACATTCTCAACAAAGTAGAATAATCACTTAATGTAAAAAACCTGACTAATCACTTAAATGTAAAACCTGTTATGAATAATACATACTAAGCTAACTATTACCTAACATTTACATTATAATGACCACGTAAACTGTAACTGCAATGCAACTAATTGTTTTAAATTGTTATCTCACTCAATTAGTTGCATTACTGCAATTAATTTATATGTTCAACTATATTCAAACTTTATAACTTAGATATGCAATTATACTTATTTTATAAATTGTCAACTATAACTTTTTACCATGTAGTCTAGAATAAAGTAGTCTTAAGAATGCCCGCAATGCACAGCATATTAGGGGCTTTTGGCATGTACATCTCATTAAGAAATATATCTTGTCTACCATGTATCATTGTACCATGTCACAATAAAGTATTATTATTATTATTATTATTATAACTGTTGCATAAAAACGGAATAAAGTCTGAAATAACATATACAGTGGTACCGACTTACGATATTTTTCATTCCAGAATGCTGTTCAAATGCCATTACCAAACAAATTTATCTCCATAAGAAATGATGTAAAATAGACTAGTCCTTTTAGACCCCAAAATTACACTTACAAAAGCATTTAAAAAATCAACTTACATAAAGGGTGTGTTTGGGGACCATCGTAAGTCGGGTACCACTGTACAGAGTCTGTCTGGATAGAATTTTCAGAGGGGCATGAAAAATTGATTTTAGGTGTGATATACCATCCCCCAAACTTAGATAGGGACCAAGGGAGACTACTATGGGAGGAAATTGTTAGGGCCACAATGCACAATAACGTAGTTATTCTAGGAGACTTCAACTTTAGTCAAATTGATTGGAATTTTTGACTGGGAATTTAGAATCTAATGACTTCTTAGAAGTAGTTCAAGATTGTTTTTGAAGCAGTTTGTGACAGAACCTACAAGGGAAATAACCTGCTTGACTTGGTTCTGGCAAACAAGGAAACCCTTGTTAATAATTTAGAAATTACAGAGGAACTCGGGCGCAAGCGACCACAAATCAATTACCTTTGGCATTGAATGGAAGTTTCATAGTAGGGATAACTCAGTAACGGTCCCAGATTTTCGCTAGCAGATTACAATGGACTTAGAGAACACTTATCATCTGTGGACTGGGGTAATGAAGAGAGCTATCAATATGACAGTTTTCTGAACACTATACATCTGCCCAAAGAACATTTATCCCATATAAAGAAATTAGATCGAATAGAAATGACCCAAAATGGATGAATAATAGGCTCAAATATCTTTTAGGGCAGAAGAAAGGAATTTATAGGTGTATCAAAAGAGGTGAGGGTCATCTTATGAATCAGTATATTGACATTAAGAGGGATGTTAAAAAGGGGATAAGAAAAGCTAAACGGGACTACGAAATTAAAGTTGCTAGGGATTCGAAAACTAACCCAAAAAGTTTTTTTCAGGTGTATAGAACAAAAGTTAGAGATAAGATAGGTCCCCTTAAAAATAATTATGGGTATCTTACTGACAAAGAGAATGAAATGTGCTCTATTTTTAATAATTATTTTCTCTCGGTTTTCACTCAGGAAGACACTAATAATATCCCAAGAATTAGGTATTTTAGTGGGCCTGAAGAAGATAAATTATGTAGTATCACAGTCACTAGTGAAATGGTTATCAAACAGATAGACCGTTTGAAGCAAAATAAATCGCCAGGTCCTGATGAGCTTTTTTCAAGGGTTCTTAACGAATGCAAAATGGAACTCTGTGAACCCTTAACTAACATTTTTAACCTATCTCTTCAAACAGGTGTAGTGTCTGATACGTGGAAGATGGCTAATGAAATTCCTATTTGAAAAGCAGGGGATAAGTCGTTACCATCAAATTACCGCCCAATAAGTCTAACATCAATTGTAGGCAAATTACTAGAGTCGATTATAGCTGATAACATAAGAAGCCATCTCGATAGGCATAATTTGATTAATGATACTCAACATGGATTCACCAGGGGCCGTTCCTGCCTAACTAATTTATTAACTTTTTTCAGTAAGGCTTTTGAGGCAGTTGATCATGATAAAGAATTCGATATTCTTTATTTGGATTTTAGTAAGGCTTTTGATAGAGTACCACATCAGAGACTGTTAAAGAAAGTGGCTGCTCATGGCATTGGGGGAAAAGTGTTGTCATGGATCGAGTCATGGCTCACCAATAGGAAGAATAGGGTGTGCATAAATGGGGTTAAATCGGAGTGGGGATCTGTAACAAGTGGCGTTCCTCAGGGATCGGTTTTGGGCCCGTTGTTGTTTATAATATATATAAATGACCTTGACGAGGGAATTACTAGTGATATGAGCAAATTCGCTGATGACACGAAGATAGGTAGGATAATCGATTCAGACATAGATGTCAGGGAACTACAGGAGGATTTAGACAAACTCAATTCCTGGTCAGAAAAATGGCAGATGCAGTTCAATGTAGATAAATGCAAAGTTCTAAAGCTCGGGAATGTTCATAACCCTAGCACCTACCAGCTTAATAATGTTGAACTCAGCCGTACAGAATGTGAAAAGGATTTGGGGGTTATGGTAAGCAGCAACCTCAAACCAAGTCAGCAATGCCTAAGCGTAAGAAATAAAGCAAATAGATTTTGGATTTATATCAAGAAGTGTAAGCAACAGAAGTCCAGCGGTTATATTACAGCTTTATACATCATTAGTAAGGCCTCACCTAGATTACGCAGCTCAGTTCTGGTCTCCATATTACAGACTGGATATAAATTCGTTAGAAAACATTCAGCGACGAATGACAAAGTTAATTCATAGCATTAGAAATCTTCCGTATGAAGAAAGATTGAAGACCCTAAAATTACATTCACTTGTAAGACGAAGAATGAGGGGAGACATGATCGAGGTATATAAGTGGAAGATGGGTATTAATAAGGGGGATATAAATAAGGTCTTGAGGATATCTCTCCAAGAGAGAACCCGCAATATTGGATTCAAGTTAGATAAGTTTAGATTTAGAAAGGATATAGGAAAGTATTGGTTTGGAAATAGGGTAGTTGATGAGTGGAACAGTCTGCCTAGTAGGGTTATTGAAGCTAGGACCTTGGGTAGTTTTAAATTTAGGTTGGATAAATACATGAGTGAGAGGGGTTGGATTTGAGTGGGACTCGCATTTGAGTCAATAGAATCATCAAAGCTTATTTCTTGGGTAGAATTGAAAATTAGGTTGGGCAATTATACTCTTAGTGGGATGGATTGTGAAGGACCTGCCTAGAATGTGCCAGCAGACCTATTGCAGTGTTCCTCATTTCTTATGTTCTTATGTCTTACAAGTGAATGTAATTTAAGGGTCTTCAATCTTTCTTCGTAAGGAAGATTTCTAATGCTATATATTAATTTAGTCATTCTACGCTGAATGTTTTCTAACGAATTTATGTCCATTCTGTAATATGGAGACCAGAACTGAGCTGCGTAATCTAGGTGATATAAATCCCAGTAATCTATTTGCCTTATTACGTACGCTTAGGCATTGCTGTCTTGGTTTAAGGTTGCTGCTCACCATCACCCCCAAGTCCTTCTCGCAATCTGTATGGCTAAGTTGTACGTTATTTAACTTATAAGTGCTTGGGTTATGGACACTCCCGAGCTTCAGAACCTTGCATTTATCTACATTGAACTTCATCTGCCACTTTTCTGACCACGAATTAAGTTTGTCTAAATCTTCCTGAAGTTCTATGACATCTATGTTTGAATCAATTATCCTACCTATCTTCGTGTCGTCGGCGAATTTGCTCATATCACTAGTAATTCCCTCGTCAAGGTCATTGATATATATTATAAATAACAATGGGCCTAAGACTGATCCCTGTGGAACACCACTTGTTACAAGTCCCCATTCGGATTTAACCCCATTTATGCACACTCTCTGCTTCCTATTGGTGAGCCATGACTCGATCCATGACAGCACTTTTCCCCCAATGCCATGAGCTTGCCACTTTCTTTAACAGTCTCTGGTGTGGTACTTTATCAAAAGCCTTACTAAAATCTAAATAAACAATATCGAATTCTTTATCGTGATCAACAGCCTCAAAAGCTTTACTGAAGAAGGTTAATAAATTAGATAGGCAGGAACGGCCCCTCGTGAATCCATGCTGAGTATCATTAATCAAATTATGGTTATCTAGATGGCTTCTAATAATATCAGCTATAATTGACTCTAGTAATTTGCCTACAATTGAGGTCAGGCTTATTGGGGGGTAATTTGACGGTAGTGACTTGTCCCCTGCTTTAAAAATAGGAATTACATTAGCCATCTTCCACATATCAGACACTACACCTGTTTGAAGATATAAATTAAAAATGTTAGATAATGGTTCACAGAGTTCCATTTTGCATTCCTTAAGAACCCTTGCAAAAAGCTCATCAGGACCCGGCGATTTATTTTGTTTCAGTCGGTCTAGTTGTTTCATAACCATTTCGCTAGTGACTGTGATATTACATAATTTATCTTCTTCTGGGCCTCTGTAAAAATTAATTACTGGGATATTATTAGTGTCTTCCTGTGTGAAAACCGAGATAAAATAATTATTAAAAATAGAGCACATATCATTCTCCTTGTCAGTAAGATGCCCAGAGTTATTTTTAAGGGGACCTATCTTATCCCTAACTTTTGTTCTATAAACCTGGAAAAAACTTTTTGGGTTAGTTTTTGAATCCCTAGCAACTTTAATTTCATAGTCCCGTTTAGCTTTTCTTATCCCCTTTTTAACGTCCCTCTTAATGTCAGTATACTGATTTATAAGATGACCCTCACCTCTTTTCATGCACCTATAAATTCCTTTTTTCTGCCCTAAAAGATACTTGAGCCTATTATTCATCCATTTTGGGTCATTTCTACTTGATCTAATTTCTTTATACGGGATAAATGTTCTTTGGGCAGCCTGTATAGTGTTAAGAAAACTGTCATATTGATACCTCTTCTTACCAAGTCCACAGTTGATAAGTGTTCTCTAAGTCCATTATAATCTGCTAAGCGAAAATCTGGGACCGTTACTGAATTATCCCTACTATCATACATCCATTCAATGCTAAAGGTAATTGACTTGTGGTCGCTTGAGCCGAGTTCCTCTGTAATTTCTAAATTATTAACAAGGGTTTCCTTGCATGCCAGAACCAAGTCAAGTAGGTTATTTCCCCTTGTAGGTTCTGTTACAAACTGCTTCAAAAAGCAGTCCTGAACTACAGTGGTACCTCGAGTTATGATATTTTTTCATTCGAGAATGCTGTTCAAGTGCCATTACCAAACGAATTTATCCCCAATAAGGAATAATGTAAAATAGACTAGTCCTTTTACACCCCCAAAAATATACCTACAAAAGCATTTAAAAAAATAAACTTACATAAAAGGGCGATTTTGGGGACCATCGTAACTCGAGGTACCACTGTACTTCTAAAAAGTCGTTAAGATTCTAAATTCCCTGTCAAGAAATTCCAATCAATCTGACTAAAGTTAAAGTCCCCTAGAATTACTACGTTATCGTGCCTTGTGGCCTTAACAATTTCCTCCCAAAGTAGTCTCCCTTGTTCTCTATCTAAGTTTGGAGGACGGTAAATCACGCCTAAAATCAATTTTTCACACCCCTCTGAAAATTCTATCCAGACAGACTCTGTATGTGTTATTTCAGAATTTATACCCGTTTTTATGCAACAATTTAAATGATCACGGACATAGAGTGCAACCCCACCCCCCTTTCCCGATACTTCTGTCTACTTGGAACAATTTAAAACCCTGAATGTGACATTCGGCAGTTAAGTCCCGATTTTTCGTATTAAACCATGTCTCAGTTATTGCAAAAACATCAATATTACCCGTACTTGCAACTAATCTCAACTCGTTCATCTTATTCCTAGCACTACGACTATTGGTGTAATATATATTTAAAAACCCTCCTTTCTCTTTACCCTTCCTGCTCATTTCTGTTTTTCCACTATACCTATTACTGTCCTTGTCATCTAGTGTCACTAGCTTTCCACTATCCACCTTATTCTGCCTATTACTAGTTCTCCTAGAACTTATAATATTACTACACTGGGACTTCACTGTTTTCCCCCCAAAACCCATACCACTAACTATTTCTAGTTTAAAGCCCTAACAGTGCCCTCCACTGCAGTTGCCAGTGCCCCCACCCCAGACCTGGATAAGTGAACCCCATCCCTGGCATACATGTCATTTCTGCCATAGAAGAGGTCCCAGTTGTCAATGAATGTTACTGAATTTTCCTTACAGTATTTGTCAAGCCAGCAATTGACACCAATTGCCCTGGACAGCCATTCATTTCCAACTCCTGTTCTTGGCAAAATACCACATATGACAGGGTTCCCACCCTTCTTCCTAATTATGTCTATTGCTGACCTAAACCTGCTAGTCAGGTCCTCACTCCTACGTCTGCCAACATCGTTGCCTCCAGCACTGAGACAGATAATAGGATTGCTCCCATTACCTCTCATGATGTCGTCCAGACGGCTAACAATATCCTCCATCCCAGCCCCAGGAAAGCAAACCCTCTGTCTCCTACTCCTATCATTCAAACAGAAAGCCCTATCCATGTACCTAACCTGGCTGTCCCCAACAACAACAATGTTTTTACCTTCCTTGGTGTCGTTCGTTGTGACGCTCCCAGAAGTCGACTCACATTCATCGGGTAGCATGGAGAATGGGTTCGATGTTTCCACACATTCTCCTGGGTCTTCGTTGTTTCTACCTCTCCACCCGTCCTCTTGATCCTTAACTTTGTCCCATGCGTTCTAGCCACTGTCCAGGTTCCTTTCTTGGCTTGAGGATTCTCAACAGGAGGATTACTACGAATCCTCTTGTTTTCCTCAGTCAGTCGCTGTATCTCAAGCTTAGCTACCCTCAGTTCTTCCTTCAGCTGCTGGTATAGCAGCTCAAGAGAGGACATCTTGTTCAGATTCACAGAGAGCACACAAGACACGTCTTCACAGAGCTAAGTACAGGTCAGGTCTCGAGCTAAGTACGGTATTGTGTTGAATACAATAGTACCATATGGTACAATGTATATGGTGCAATGTATCATATGGTACAATGTATCATATGGTACAATGTATCATATGGTACAATGTACCATATGGTACAATGTACCATATGGTACAATGTATCATATGGTACAATGTATCATATGGTGCAATGTACCATATAGTACCATATGGTACAATATCATATGGTGCAATGTACCATATGGTACCCTGTACCATAGTACACGGTATCATATGGTAGAGGATACCTTATGGTATAGGTGTCACTGTCAGTAGTTCAGTGATAGTACATAGTAGCTTATAACCATTACTGAGTCACGAGCTTTGCATGTGATTGTTGACCGTTACATATTCTTGATGACCTAAGCAGTGTCAAAGGTCAGTCTTCGAATATGAACGCTCCTCGGCCATCCTAGCAGTCAGTTACCATCGAGTTAGCATAGAGATAGGTCAGGCTGCTCTGAGTGTAAACCCATATATCTGACTCCAATATACCGTTACCATCCCAAGCTGGTCTTTATCATCTTACCCAATCTACAAAAGACACCCACAACAAAATGGTGGCAGCTTGTGGGCGTGGATTTTGGGTAATTAAGAAGAATTAAGAGGAAGAGAGAGCCTGTGTGAATGAGTGCCGTGTCTCAGAACCACCCGCCACTTCCTACTTCAACCGGTGACGTCATCCTTCCAAGCCACTTTATAGCAGCCGTTCTCCAGCCTTCTGGCTTATAATTGCAATAAACCTCCAAAGAGTTGATCTGGGTTTTGCAATTAAGCAAGCCAGCAAGCCAGTCTATGGGAGAGAGCCTCAGTTATCATCCAGCCTGTATCTTGGCATCCATCCTGCTCCTCACTGCTGTGGGAATCGTTAAAAGGATTCAAGTTCACCTGTCTCGAGGGCTTAAGCCAGCTTCTTCAGCAAGCCAGATATACAAGTAAGCCAGCTACTTCAGCAGAGCCAGTTCTTGAAGTATTGTCCCCAGTCGCTCTGTGCTACCAGTTGGACTATCGTTGGAGTGATATTCCTCATTCCTGTGGCTTTTTGTGGCAAGCCACCTGGGATTTCAGTGAGTGGGTTCTTCAGCCGTGAGTGTGAGTGCTGGCCGTGCACTGTGACGTCATCCCAGCGCGGGTGCCCCACCACAGGCTACATTCAGCCGCCACCCACCACCACTCCTAGCCTTCAACTTTTGTGGCTATTTCTACCCTTATATCGGGTACCAGCATCATAGTTTCAGCTCACATAGCAGGTGAAGATTCCAAGTGTGTTTCTTCATCCCAGAGAGCGCCGCCGAGAAGGTCTAGCTTATGAGAGTCCACCTTGTGAGCGCTGAATTCTCCGAGTCGTGTATGGTGTAGTCGCCGATTTTATTCACCATTAGAGACAATTTTCTGTTGTAGACATTTGCGTGTGTGAGACATTCTGCAGTGAATTTTCTTAGTGACACTTGTTTGCAGTGTTTTGCCTATATTTTGTTCCAATAATTTTTCTGTCTCCCTCATTGAGTGTTTTCTTTCATATTCATGTTCCTTGTGTAATTCTCTACACCTGCAGTAAGTACTTTTTGTGTGCCCATTTTATTCTGTGACTTGTGTGCAGTATAATATCTTTTCCAGTTACTCAGTGCAGTACTTAATTAATTATTAATTCCGTGTTGTGTTCCCTAGTATTTCAGTGTTGTGTAATTATTTCAGTGTTGTGTCTTATTATTTTCTTGTCTTTTATTTTTTTTTTCTCATTGCATTTCCCTCGTGTTTTTATGAAAATTCTATACAGTAATTCTTTCAGTGCTTCATTCCCCAGTGTTCTAAATTACCAATTTACTTCAGTGTGTGCCATTTATTGTGCTCCATTATTTTTATATATCCAGTGTCTCACCTGTTTTACCTCCACAGATTTGCTATATCTGTGTCAAGACAATTACTTTTTGCCATACCTGCCAACATAATTTTTAATTCTTTGATTATACCTGTGAATAATCCCTTGATGTTTCTGTGTTCTGCAACCAGTAAATGTTCACTTCTTACTTTTGTACATTGTGTAAATTTTTATTCACTTTATCAATAATTCCTTGAACAAATTCACTCTTAATATTTCTATTTAAAGTAAAGTATTATTCATTATTCTCCTTGCCTTCAATTGTTTACTTTACTTGAACTAAGAGTTAAAGTGTTCAATCTACTTGTTCCCAGTGTTCAATTAATTTTTATTGCTGCATTAATTGTTTCTGCAACTTGCTTGAATACAGTAATTTGTACTCTATTTTATTTTACTCGTTGTTTATTTCTCACAAGTGCTACAATTGTAATTCAGTGCAATCTTTCAGTATTCCATTTCATTTCATTGTGCCAGTGTTGCATATTAATTTCTTAGTGTCATTTTCTTTTAGAAAATTTGTTTTCCAGTATAATTTTCAGTTGCATACAATTTACTGATTGTACAGTGGAACCCCGACTTACGATGTTATCATCTTACGTTATTTTCGATAACCGATATTTATAACGTAAGAAATTTGATTGTGACTTACGATGTTTGCTTCGTTTACCGACTTTCGTACCGGACCTGTCCGCTTGGCGCCCAGCTGAGCGCACTCCAGGAGCATCAGTGCTATTGTTTACAAGCGGAGCGACCACCCACCCACACCCACGCATTCATACCAGTATATTGTCATTATTCCACTGTTTTTAGTGCTTGCAACTGCTAAATAAGCTACCATGGGTCCAAGGAAAGATCCTAGTGCTAAGCCTGTGGCAAAGAGGAACAGAAATATATGTACGATAGAAGTGAAGAAGGAGATAATAGAAAATATGAAAGTGGAGTGCGTATCAGTGAGCTGGCCAGGCTGTATGGTAAACCCTATTCTACCATCGCTACCATTGTGGATAAGAAATATTCAAGTAAAATCAAGGAAGCTGTTGTTGCAAAGGTGCATCTGTGATCACAAAACACAGACCACAAGTGCTGGAAAATGTGGAAAGGTTGTTGTTGGTGTGGATCAACGAGAAACAGTTAGCAGGAGATACTGTTTCGGAGGGAATAATATGTGAAAAAGCAAGGCAGTTGCATGATGATCTCCTTAAGAAAATGCCTGCAACGAGTGCTGAAGTGAGCGAATTTAAAGCCAGCAGAGGCTGGTTTACAAATTTAAGAATCGAAGTGGCATACATAGTGTTGTGAGGCATGGTGACGCAGCCAGTTCTGACAAAAGTGCGGCTGAAAAATATGTTCCTGAATTCCGGGAGTACCTAGAGGCTGAACAATTCCTCCCCCAACAAGTGTTTAATTGTGATGAAACAGGCCTGTTTTGGAAGAAAATGCCCAACAGGACCTACATTACTCAGGAGGAAAAGGCACAGCCAGGACATAAGCCTATGAAAGACAGGCTAACTTTGATGCTGTGTGCCAATGCCAGTGGTGATTGCAAAGTGAAGCCTTTACTGGTGTATCTTTTGAAAATCCCGAGTGTTTGGCAGATGCGGTGTCAGCAAGTCTAACTTGTGTGTGATGTGGAAGTCTAACAAAAGGCTTGGGTCACAAAGGACATTTTCTTAGATTGGTTCAATGAAGTGTTTGGCCCCAGTGTGAAGAAATATCTATTGGACAATAATTTGCCACTTAAGTGCCTCCTGATAATGGACAATGCTCCTTGTCATCCTCCAAACTTGGTAGAGAAAATTGTGGAGGAGTTTAAATTCATCAAAGTGAAGTTCTTGCCCCTAATACCACTCCTCTCCTCCAGCCCATGGACCAGCAGGTCATTTCCAACTTTAAAAACTCTATACCAAAGCAATGTTTCAAAAGTGCTTTGATGTGACCAAGACATGAACATAACCCTAAGAGAATTTTGGAAAAAACATTTCCATATGCTGCATTGTGTACACCTTATAGGTAAGGCTTGGGAGGGAGTGACTACCAGGACTTTGAACTCTGCCTGGAGAAAATTGTGGCCAGACTGTGTCCTAGAGAGGGATTTTGAAGGTTTTGGGGCTGAGCCTCAGAACCCTGAGCCTGAGCCTGAGCCTGTTTTGGAAGAAATTGTGGAATTGGGCAAGTCTTTGGGGTTAGAGGTGAGTGGTGAGGATGTGGAACAGTTGGTGGAGGAGCACAAGGAAGAGCTAACCACTGAAGATCTGCAAGAGCTTCAACAGCAACTGGAACAAGAGAGCAGAGGTCAGGACAATGGTTCAGAGGAGGAGGTGGAGGTGGAACAAAAATGGAAGAATGTGCCTTCTTCAAGGATTAGGAGATCTGTGCCAAATGGAGTGATGTGCAAGCATTTATGGATGAATATCACCCTAACCATGCTGTTGCAGGCCGTGCTAGCAACCTGTACAATGACACAGTGGTGTGTCATTTCAGGGATGTGTTAAAGAATCGCCAGACACAGAGCTCCCTGGACAAATTTGTTGTTAGAAAGAGGTCTAGTGACTCTCAAGCTGGTCCTAGTGGCATTCAAAGAAAAGGGAAGTAACCCCAGAAAAGAACTTACCACCTGCAGGTGTTAATGGAAGGATTCCCCTTCCAAACACTAGCATACTACTCCACCTTCTCCCTCCTCCCGTCCTCCACACATCAACAACTCTTCAATAAATGTAAGTGACATGTTATTGTACAATATTTGCATGTGTATTTATGTATTCTTTATTCAATTATTTATTATTTAATGTCCAAAAGTTCTAAAAAATATTTTATATAACTACTTTTGGAAGTCTTGGATGGATTAAATTTATTTCCATTATTTCTTATGGGGAAAATTGATTCGTTTAACGATTGTTTCACCTTAAAATATGCCCTCTCTGACGGATTAATATCGTAAGTCGGGGTACCACTGTATTTCTACTTTGCATTGATTTAGAATTTTATTCATATATTTCTTGATTGAATTCCAAAGTAAAGACAGCTCACTTTAGCAGTTAATTCATATTGAAGTGATATTGCCTTTCATTGCAATTTCAAGTATTTACTTATTTTATACAGTGCATTTCAGTGAGTTGTCACTTCTCATGCAGTGCACCTTAGACATTTTAATTCTTTTTGCACCTAGTTCCATGACTTTTTATTTTCACTTTTAACTATTTGTGTTACTGTGAATATTTTATTATTCTTATTGTTACCTGTATTAGTTTTATGCAAATTCTTTGCAATTATGTCTCCCATATCTCCAAGTACTGTAGCAAATGACGGCATTCAGTCTTCTAATGTTCAAACTGTCCCTGCAGACATTCCCAATAGTTCCTTAGCGACTGCTAGACCACCTCAGATACAGAGTCCCTACAGTTTTACTTGTGATTCTGATGCCTTGCCACTGTTCAATGGCCATGAAAAACATCTTGATGCATGGTTTGCTGCCGTTCATTCACGGGCCTCTGCCCTCACAAAAGGTCCTCCTTCAGAGGAATCCCTTATCCAACTTGCGACAGAAGCTCTTCATCGGTCCCCTGCTGCCAGTCATGTTGTTGACCTTCTTGCAATGCAAGACTTCAAAGGCCTTACTAAGTGGTCAGAATATGAGGAATTTATTCGTTCTTTTCTAGTACCAGAATCACCAGCTGATCCTTTTACAGTTCTTCGAGAATTGGTGAATGCAAGAATCATATCTTGTGAATCGTTGAGCTTTTTTGCGTCTAGATTAGATAGTCTTTTCACGTCTTTTATCTCCGCTGTTAAGTCCTCAACATTTGTACCTGACAAGGATAAAGAGTGAGCAGAAACCTTTGCCAAAGTAGCCGCCTTTGGAGCAATCAAAGAACTGTTACCACGTGCTTCCACATGTGCTTATGATGTTAATTCTCCGACGGTGGAGATGAAGCTGCTTAAAGTCTTTAATCTTGCCTGTTCCTTGTGTCCCCAAGGTACTTTTCCATGTGTCAAAGCTAACTTTGTAACGCTACCTCATGCAGCACAGCCCCTCGTTTGTGCCACAGCGCCCGATCAGAGTAAACAATCACAGAAATCAGTCAAGGCCAGTGCCCCCAAGTCAGCATAAACCTCGTAGTGTTTATAGTAAGTTCAGTTCTCATAGTCAGCGGATTTGTTACAACTGTGGTTACCGTGGCCATATTGCAGTCAGTTGCCCTGACAGTAACCCTAAGAAGCGTTGTACAGATGATGACTACCAATCAGACTTGCCATACTGTACTTATCATAGAATCTATGGACATGACACATCTGAGTGCAATGCTCTATATAACCTTAGGTCAAGGTCTTTCTGTGGTCGTTCCTACCGCAGAACCAGGAGAGGAAATAGAGGTCGTGGTTCTACAGCTAATAACCAGACCCAAGCTCCTTTTCCCAATTCAGGGAAATTCAAGCACCCAAGTCAACCTGACCAGTGGTGACAGTAGGTGATAATGAGTACGCCATCCCCGTTAGTAATTCCTTCAATGCCTTAAGCAGTCTTGAAGAAGAATGTCTCATTGATGATGTTTCTTCACAGGTCGTTGACGAAGATGTTTTTGGGGATGACGTTGAACAAACCTTCTCTGATGAAAACCTTCCTTCTTGTTTGCATATAAATTCAAATGCAAAAATAGGTCCCCTAGTACAAGTATCTGTTCTTAATCCGCCCGTTCATGTATTCATGGACTCTGGAGCGCAAGTCAATATTATCAGGTCTAGTTTGTTTAAGGATAAGCAGTTACGACATGTCCTTTTTGTAGAACCAACTCATGTGTCATCCCTTAGTGGTGTGGCCAGTTCTCATCTGCGTGTCTGAGGTCAGACTTCTCTTACCTTTACTATCCAGGGTAGAGATTTTACCTGCTTCCTTCCTTGTTGTTGACCAGATTAGTTTCCCTGGTGATCTCCTATTGGGATTTGCTTACATGTGAGATTTACGTATTGTGCTTGATCCTTACCTATGGCATGCACAAATTGATGACTTAATCGTACCATTTTGGGGTTACCAACTTGGTTCCGAGATCTGCCATACAGCCGAAGAGTACGAAGCTCGGATTAAGTCCTTCCAGGCCAATACATTTTCCAGTAGCGTACCCAAGCGGTCAGGCACTGATAATCCTGTCACTGTTTATGTTTCACCTCCACCTTCAGTCATGCAAGATAGTGCTGAGCCTATCTCTGCAATGCCTACTAGTTCAAGTAGTAGTTTCTCCACAGGGGACGCCTTGTCGGAAAACGATTATTTGAAACTAGTAATGCCATCTCTAGTAATGCCATCTCGTGATTGACTTTAGGAAGTTAAATGCGAAAACAATTCCAGATCGCTTCCCACTTCCTGTACTTGGTGACCTTTTACGTAACATCGGAGATAACAAAGTCTTCTCGACCCTAGATTTGTTACAAGGGTTTTGGCAAGTCCCTCTTCACGAGGACAGCCAAGAGCTTACCGCATTCTCCACTCCAACAGGTCATTTTCACTTCCTCCATATGGCCTTCGGTTTAAGATCCTCACCTATCACATTCTCGAGGCTCATGGCCAATATCTTTAGAAGTCTCATAGGTAACGCACTAATGATGTACTTAGATGATGTGATTGTCATGTCACAAGACGTAGCTACGCACTTAAAAAGACTTGATGTAGTACTTGGTAAGCTTGAAGAAGCCAATTTAAAGATCAAACTGTCCAAATGCCAATTTTTCAGATCAGAAATCAAGTTTCTGGGTCACGTAGTCACTCCTAGAGGGGTTACCACTGACCAAAGTGAAGTAACTGCAGTATTAAATTTTCCATCGCCCAAAACTGCTGATGCCGTAAGATCCTTTGTGGGCTTAGCAGGTTTTTATAGATCATTCATTGCTAATTTTTCTTCAATAGCAGCTCCGTTGACTGAGTTGCTTAAGAAAGATGCTCCATTTGTTTGGACCTTCTGTCAAGAAAGAGCATTCCAAACTCTCAAAGAAAAGCTAACATCTGCTCCAATTTTGAAATTTCCAGATTTTTCAAAGCCTTTCTACCTGACCACTGATGCTAGTTCCATTGGCATTGGTGCCGTCCTTGCATAAAAGACCGGTAGCAAGTACAACGCAGTTGCATTTGCTAGCCGAGTCCTTACTAAGGCTGAACGTAATTATACAGTTACTGAGCAAGAAGCTTTAGCGATAGTATGGTCTTTAAAGCACTTCCGAGACATCATATATCAGTACTCTGTTCATGTCTTGACAGATCATGCCCCACTGATACCCCTATTCCAGAATAAACAACCTACTGGAAGACTAGCCAGATGGTCTTTGACTATCCAAGAGTTCAACCCCACCTTTGAACATTTACCTAGCAAGTCAAATGTAGTTGCTGATGCTTTATCGCGTCATGTTAGTGTAATAACTGCCAATCCTCCATTTAGTGCTGAGGATGTAAAGAATGCCCAAAGAACAGATCCCATGTGGTCTGGTGTGATTCGATTCCTGCTCCAGGAAGATCTTATTCTTACTGTGAAGCCACCAGCACCCATCAGTGACTTTGTCATGAACCAAGAATTACTGTATCGAACTACCGAGCTAGGTAATCCTAGCAGAAGGGTATACCAGTTAGTAAAGTAAAGTAAATTTTATTTCATTGCAGATTGCAGATTACATAGGTATTGGTAGTTACAATGTAAATTGAGTGCAAGGAGAGCCACTGACATGCCATGGCATTAGGGGCAGCTTATTCTAGTAACTTAAAGACTATGTACTTAATATTAGAGAAATTTATTGAGTTTATTCTATGTAGTTAAAAATTGTTTTCAAAATTACAATATGATGAAATTTTACTGTTTAAATTATTATATAATGATATTAGATTGTTACAGTAATGGTAATATGGAATTGAGATTATCTTAAGGAAAATAACATTGAGAATTTTTGACATTAACTTATAATATGAGTACAGTGGTACCTCGACTTACGATGCTATCATCTTACGTTATATTCGATAACCGATATTTATAACGTAAGAAATTTGAATGCGACTTACGTTGTTTGATTCGTCTAATGACATTCGTACCGGACGTGTCCGCTTGGCGCCCAGCTGAGCGCGCACTCCAGGGAGCGTCAGTGTGCTATTGTTTACAAGTGAGAGCGACCACCCACCCACACACACGCATTCATACCAGTATATTGTCATTATTCCACTGTTTTTAGTGCTTGCAACTGCTAAATAAGCTACCATGGGCCCCAAGAAAGCTCCTAGTGCCAAGCCTGTGGTAAAGAATGTGCAGGGAGTGAAGCATTCATGCAGGGAGTATAGCATTTATGCAGGGAGTGTAGCAGGCATGCAGGGAGTGTAGCAAAGATGCTGAGAGTGTAGCAGGCATGCAGGGAGTGTAGCAGCAGGCATGCAGGAAGTGTAGCAAAGATGCAGGGAGTGTAGCAGGGATGCAGGGAGTGTAGCAAGGATGCAGGGAGTGTAGCAGGGATGCAGGGAGTGTAGCAAGGATTGAGTAGGGGTAACATATTATTAAAAATTGAGATTATCGTATAGGAAAGTAATAATGAGCATTTTTCAGAGTAGTTTATAGTATGATCATTTAGTTTTGGGTGAGTAGGTGGTTTTTGAGTTGAGTCTTAAATTGATTTTCAGACAAGATTATCTTAATATTTACTGGTAGTGAATTCCAGATTTTGGGGCCCTTTATGTGCATAGAATTTTTACATAGGTTGATATGAACACTAGGTATATCAAAAAGTGATCTGTGTCTTGTGTTGTGGTCATGGTGAGGAGAATTTTGAGCGGAGGGTTTATATTAGAGTGTAAAGTTTTATATATGTAGTAGGCACAAGAGTAAGTATGAATGTTCTTTATGGTGAGTAGTTTGAGACTTTTGAATATTGGTGGAGTATGCTGTCTAGAGTGGGAATTTGTTATCATTCTGACTGCGGCCTTTTGTTGTGTTATGAGTGGTCTAAGGTGATTTAATGTTGTTGAGCCCCATGCACAGATTCCATAGGTGAGATACGGGTAGATAAGTGAATGATATAGTGCAAGGAGAGCTGATTGTGGTACATAATAGCGTATCTTTGACAATATGCCTACTGTCTTCGAGATTTTCTTGGAAATTTGTTGTATGTGTGTTTGGAATTTAAGGCTACTGTCAAGGTGGATTCCTAGGAATTTTCCCTCTGTGAGTCTTGTGATGGGTGTACCATTGAGCGTTATGTTAAGTGGAACATTTGTGGCTTTGCTTCCAAACTGTATGAAGTAGGTCTTGTCAGTATTGAGAGTAAGCTTGTTAGTCGTCATCCATGTTGATATTTTCTGTAATTCGGCATTAACAGTGTTGGCCAGTATAACTGGATTTGGGTGAGAGAAGACATATGTTGTGTCATCTACAAATAAAATGGGTTTGAGTAGTTGTGATGCATTCGGTAGGTCATTTATGTAAATGAGGAATAGGAGTGGCCCCAGGACACTTCCTTGAGGGACTCCAACTGTAATTTGTTGTGTGGAAGAGTTCGCTTCATTTGTGTACACGTATTGGCTTATTTCGGTGAGGTATGACTTTAGGTAGTTGAGTGGGTGCCCCCTTATACCATAGTGTGCTAATTTTGTGAGCAGTAAATCATGGTTGACTGTATCAAAAGCTTTGCGTAGATCAATGAAGATTCCCAGTGGGACTTCTTTCTTCTCAAGTGCTGTATATATTAACTCCAACATGTGCATAATAGCATCGTTTGTGCTCTTGTTTGTCCTGAATCCAAATTGACAGGGGTTGAGTACATTGTGTGAGACGAGGTAGGAATAGATTTGTCTATGAATTAATTTTTCGAAGATTTTAGAAAGCAATGGTAAATTAGAAATTGGTCTATAATTATTCAGGTCTGTTTGATCACCTCCTTTGTGGATCGGGTGACCTAGCTATTTTGAGAATTGATGGAAAGGTAGAGGCTTCAATGGATTTATTGAATAGTGTTGCTATAATTGGTGACAGTACCTGTGAAGCTTTTTTGTACATAAAAGTTGGTAAGCTGTTTATGTCTCCTGCCTTGTTTTTAAGGGTGTTGATTATGAGCGAGACTTCAATTGGGTTGGTAGGAGCTAGGAATAGCGTATTAGGGTAGGTGTTTGTGAGGTAGTCTGTTGGACGGGTGTTTGAGCTTGGGATTTTACTCGCTAGATTCTTTCCTATGGTGGAGAAGAAAACATTAACTCTGTTTGCTGTCTCAGTAGGTGAGAGTAGGGGTTCATCTGCTCTTGATAATTTGATGGTGTTGTTTTTCGCTATCTTATTATTTCCTAGAATTGCAGATAGGGTCTTCCAGGTCTTTTTCATATCACCTTTTATGTTCTGGAGTCTGTTCTCATAATACAATTTTTTTGATCTTCTTATCAGGCTGGTAAGGATTGATGAGTAGCGTTTGGATTGTTCTCTGGTTATTAGACCCCTTCTGTATTGTTTTTCATATTGGTGCCTTTTGTTAATGGATTTAAGGATGCTGGGTGTTAGCCAGGGATTGTTAAGTCTCTTAGCTGTGATCTGTTTAGTTTTTTTTAGGGCAATGTTTGTTGTACATTACGTTAATATAAACATTTTCCTTAATCCATCTACGATATTTTTCAAAATTATATAATAAACATGCTATGTAACATATAAACCTGATAAATACATCCCACAGTAGAATAAATTAACATAAATATGAGATCTTAGGTTTGGATGAACGTGTATGAACCAAAACCAGATGCGTTTGTCTGCTTGTTTACATTCTCAGTGTCTCTCTCTTCTCTCATATATACTCATTTTTTCTCTCTCATTCATTTTACCTCGTTTACTCACCTCGCACCCTACATTAAGACTACAAATATTTTAAGGTAAGTAATGAGTGTACTGTATATGCATTTTATCACTCTGGGGCACTTTAAATGTCATAGTATATTATGTTTGGGTGGTGTGGTCTGGCTGGCTACCATACCTCCCACACCTGACTTCTTACAATAAATACTACTCGCCTCTCACCCTACGTTAAGACTGCAAACCTGTATTGTCAATTTAAATTTGACATAAGGCTGTCAACTCAGGTGAAATATGTAGGCTATGAGAACTAGCTAAACATTTATAGTCAAAATTTGTAATTCTAATTTTTCATTTGAAAAATTATGAATTACAGAGACCATTCCAAATTTAAAATCTAAATTTTTAAATTTGAAAAAAAACTAAATTAAACAGATACACAGTATAGAGTAATTCATAAAAGCTATTCTTTGTTGACTAATTCTAAAAATACTGCAAATAATTATTACCATAACATACAAGACGTATACACTCCCCTGTGGCTAACTGGTCATCACATATCCGGCACACAGGATTGTAATCACTGTCATCTAGCCAATGAAGGTATGACTGGACAACACACTGTAAAATAAGAATAAAATGTAAATACACTTAATGTACTCTGCTCATAAACTTACTAAATAAACATATCTGAAAACAATGAGGAAAAAAGTATATGTACCTTCTAAAAAACTAAGTTACATTTCATTAAATGAACAGAATAAAAAATAACTGCTTAGGCTAGTGCAGCTAAAGGACTTATTGATGCTCATGTAAAAGACTATATTCAGATTAACCTGGAGGTTAGTAACCTAGAATAACCTAAGAAAGTTGATTAATGTTGCTCATTTCAAATGGTATCCTGTGGACTTATCACCAGGATACAACCTATAACAGACAGGTACCTTTTTCTATTAGGTTTGCAGTAGATGTTACTAGTCTTGCTCATATATCTTGCCCCTGCCCAAGATTGAACCCAGGTCCCTCAGTTTTGAGCTGAATGAGGTACAATTGAGATACAAAATACATGTAGTATTAAGTACCTGTGGTTTGGGGTATACTTAGATCATGTTGGCTTTAAAACATGGAAGTGGCTTGATTTTATTAGTTTAATCATGGGAAAGGACAAACCCACAGAGGTTGTATAGTGCCTGATTAATGGGAGGCAATCAGATTTGATTTCAGGAAAGAGAAGGTTATGCCAGTTCCTTGGATCATGAGCCTCTTACTGGCACCTGAAGTAACCTAAGGCTCTCTGAACCTGAGAAGACCTGCACAGCTGCTCTTTGAAAAGCTAGCAGAATTCCGGTGCCTAGTTTCTCAAAGCTTTTATTTTTTAATCAGGGAAAGTGCTAACCTGCAGGAGTTATACAGCACCTAAAAATAGGAGACATTCAGGTGCAATCCAAGGAAGGGAGGGCAAGTCAATTCCTTGGATTGAGAGCCCTTCAATAGCATTAAATTGAGATTTCCTAGTTGAACTGTGACATAGCTCAAAACAGAAGAACTCGGGCTCAATCTCAATTGATGTTAGACAAGACAAGTGGCACCTGCTGCCCCAGTTCACCTAGCAGTAAATAGATACAGTGGTACCTCGACTTACGATATTTTCATTCCAGAATGCTGTTCAAGTGCCATTACCAAACGAATTTATCTCCTTAAGAAATGTTGTAAAATAGACTAGTCCTTTTAGACCCCCAAAATTACACTTACAAAAGCATTTAAAAAATAAACTTACATAAAGGGTGAGTTTGGGGACCATCGTAAGTCGAGGTACCACTGTATCTAAGGTTAAACAACCTGTGGATTCATCCTGGGAAAGACCTAAGGACCCCAATGGAAATAAGCCACACTGCTTAGCTTTCTTGGGTTATCCTGGGTTAAGTATCTGTTGGTTATTGGAAGAGACCATGGGATAAAACTCACTACAAGGTTAGAAGTATGGGCAAGTCTCTTAGCAGTGAATAGATAATGTTACACACACCCACACACGGGAGCGAAACTTATGCGACATTTTGGTTTGACATAGACCATTAAACAATAAAAGATAGTGACCTGCCTGGTAAAGGGTTAACTAGTCACACAGTAGCATAAAGGGAAGGGAGCCTAGTACGATATATATGAAAAGGGTGGCCAGGAGTAGAATGAGAGTAGGTAGTAGAAAAATAGTAGTACAGTGGCCCCCGGATTACGTCATTATTTTGTTCCAGAAAGCTGTTCAAGTGCCATCACCGAACGAATTTGTTCCTATAAGGAATAATGTAAATTACATTAGTCCTTTTAGACCCCTAAAAATACACTTACAAAAGCACTTACAAAAATACACTTACATAATTGTTCGAGTTTGGGCAGTACGTAATCCGGACGTCCACTGTAATAGTAGAGGCAGCGGCAGCGGCAGCAGCAGCAGAAGCAGCAGAAGCAAGTAGTGCAACAGTGAAAGAGGTGGCAATAAGAAGGAGTAGTGTTACTGTGTTACTGATCTGTCTTTATCACCCTCTCCCAGCATCAGCCTGAGGTAATGTGTTTTATTCTCTTGGTTGGCCAAAACTCTCACTCCTTTTCTTGGAACTTTTCTCCTGCTCAACTTTGTCACTCTCAAGACTTCATCAAATATATTCGACCACATTCAACCTGTAAGATGCAGAGTCTGACGTACACCCCCCAACCCCTAACCACCACCCAGGGCGACGCATCAACACAAACATGGCTGCCTCCCCACAAGCTCCCCCTTTACTGGTTTCACCCCAGATAATCTCTCAGGTATGACGAATGATCCAGACACACTAAAGTCATACATCATCAAATTAATCAATGAAAATATGGACCAACGTAAAGCACTTCTGCAACAAGATACCAGGATGACACAACTTGAAAACAAAATCCTCAGCCTTGAACAAAAGTTAACAACAACTGGAATGACTGATTTTGGCAAAAATCTCCAAACTGTCATTGATAGCCACACTGAACAGATAACATCTATAAACACAAAGGTTGAGGAAGCAGTAAAGGAGTGGAAGAACAACATGGATAACCAGTTTAACCCTTTCGGGGTCGGTGCCGTACTAGTACGTTTTAGAGCAGGGGTTGGTGCCGTACTAGTACGCGTAAATTCTAGCGGCTTCAAAT
>WNWK01023382.1:0-31169 GCA_009830355.1 Cherax destructor
ATCGAGCCTCAACCCCTTCCCCCTCCCCTCACGGATTTAGTGCTTTACGTAGAAGCACACCAGAGGCATGCATCAGGAAGACATGGATTCTCCATCAAGGAAAGTAGTGTGCTACAATGCTTGCGTTGATGTATTGTTGAAAACACAGAGTTTATGATCCTCATGATCACACTGTGTTACTCTCTTCAATATAAACTTTGGGTTTTTCATAGTTGTTCTTGTATTTATTGCTTCGTGTGTGATCTTGTCAGGCTTCTTCAAAGAATGAGTGTTCAACAATAACAAAATTCTGAATTATTATTATTATAAAAATAATAAAAATATAAATAATAATAATAATAATAATAATAATATATAATAATAATAATAATAATATAAATAATAATATATAAATAATAATAATAATAATATATATAATAATTATTATTATTATAATTATTATTATTAATATTATTATTCTAGATCAGAATCTTTCAGGTGATAAAGCACTAAATATGTCCTCAGTTCGTATTTTGTGCAATTTTCCTGGACATAGACTCAAGCTTCAATTCCCTGTCTCGCTGGACAACTGACACCTCATCTAAGATTCATTACCTAATTGAAACGTTAGTTGTGAATTGTTGCAGCCACATGAAACGACAAGAGAAAGTGAAATCCCATTGGATCAGAGTCAAGGCAGCCACCTTTTCCGACGCTTTTTGGAAGTCTTGCTAGATTGTCCACGATAACCCCCCATTCCCTCACAAAATTGTAAAAATTCGCTCATTGCTGTGATTTTGGAATGAAACCAGATTCGGAAAGTTTGGTCCTCGGGTAATTGCTCCGGATTCGCTCATAAAAGTTGTCATTGCTGGTTAAACAACTCGAAAGTCATGGAGATTGTATCAAGGATAATATTTTTTTACATTGAATAATTATAACAAAAAAATACGGGATTATTTTTTTTATGAAGCTCGTAAAAGTGCTCTGCAGTACTTTTGTTAACTTTACGGACTAAAGTTTGGTCGTTCATAACTCATAGTAGTTCACTTGGAAACTGAAACTTACAAAAAATCTCAATATTTTTTTTTTAAAGAGAATACTGCTGTGGAGATTTGTAGTATATCAATCAAGTCGACGTTAGAATATACTTTACAAATATTTTTTTTACGTTTACGTAATTAAGCAGTGATAGGAGCAAGACTACTCAACCAACTGACAATACGCAATAACTAATTTTGCGTATATCAGTATACCTGGAGATACCTGGAGAGAGTTCCAGAGGTCAACGCCCATGCGGCCCGGTCTGTGACCAGGCCTCAGTGGTATTATGTACGGAATAGTATGCTAATAAGACACAATATGCGGTTCATGCCATATTACTGAGAAAACGTTTCGCCCACTGGGGACTTTATCAATTTTCCTTGGTGGACGAAACGTCTCAATGAGACGCAATTAGCCGCATTTTGCATCTTAGTACGTAATTTTTACCACTTACAGAAAGCCAGAAGAACGCTTGATGCCAGTGAACTCAACCTGCCTTGACAACGCGTACTTGACCTGTTCTTCCAGACACACAACACCTCCACACCAGACGTTAGTTCCCTGTCACACATCACCTAACAGACACAGATTCGTACCTCTCTCTGACATGACACAGTCGTGTAAAAGAAAAAGAAAAACTTCGTAACTAGTTATTTTAACGTCTATAACACGATTCGGAAAATTTTTGTTGACGTCAAGCATTGTTTTCAGTATTCCACTTTGAATAAATTCCGCATGTATAATTTTTATCTTTGGGAAATATATAAGAGTAAATGGGAATTATTAAAGATCTTGAATGGCTGCCATGTACTTTAAATTTCAGTGATGTATGTGTCATTGTCTCTGTTGCAAGAGTTTATATATAATTTTCATTATATGAAGCCATTACCATCATTCATTTTTGAGTATTCATTATCCTTGCCACAACACATTCATTATCTTGCTTTTATTATGCTAATTTTATTACCACCTCGTGATTTACAGTTATATTTAAAAAACTTGATATTTGAGGAAAATTTCCTTCTAGGCATAAATTTCTTTATTTTTGTTTTAATGAGTATATAAATTACGCTAAATGGAAGACAGACACAAGTACAGGGTGTGTCAAAGCAGTTTGCTTTGAAATTGGTATTATAACACTTGCATACCAAGCCACGGAACGGGGGGGGGATTGAACTCATAGTGAGTCCTACATCTATACGCCACTGCGTAAACCACTCTGCCATAGGTTCTATCCCCGTCCGTGCCGTGGTTTCTTTACAATCGTGTCATTACGCTTTCGTGAAACACTTATGTAGAGAAATTGAAGACAAGGGATTGTCTGAGGATTATATTTCATGAAACGCTAAACCCCGTGCGATTATTAGCAGCACGTAGTGGGAAGGCTCGATCCTCTGAATGCTAATGGTGGCCAGGTTTCTGATCAACGAGGTTTTTAAAGGATCAATGAAACAGCAGAAGGTTAGCATGGGCCACCACTGTGACCTGAAATTCAGGTATTTTACAGATAAGTCCCATACCAGCACGACTGTGTCGTGCTCTAAACTCAAGTACCCCTCAAAGTCGCCCTCATGACTCACGAAATCGTAATACGATTACAAACAAATCGCAGAAAGGGTGGGATTGAATCCATGGTGAGCAAGTCCTAAAACTCATAGGCCAGTGCGTTAACTACTGGTCCATGTCGGCCTAACAAGATTCATCCTAATGGGAATATTTTATACCCAAGAAGACACGTCATGTCATAAATGCTACATACATACATATATATATGTATATATATATATATATATATATATATATATATATATATATATATATATATATATATATATATATTTTGTATATGTCGTCCGAATAGGTAAAATTGGTTAATTTAAGTTTCTTTTATATGTTTTAAGATAGATTTTTTCATTTATGTTAATATTAAAATTTATAATTTTGTACCAAAAAAAACCTTAGAGAACTTACCTAACCTTATTATAACAAGCGCAACTTAATTTAGCTAATCCAATTAAATATATTTTACATAAGTTTACAATAATTTAATAATAAACGAATACAATGAAATATATTTTTTTCGTTATGTTTAGAATGATTTTTGCTAAATAATTGCACACAAATTTTCGCATGGCTTATTCGGCAAGAAGAACTTTTCTATTTAATCCAGAATCGCAAGTTTGACCTATTCGGCACGAAAAATATATATATATATATATATATATATATATATATATATATATATATATATATATATATATATATATATATATATATAGATTAAAGTATAGTGTAAATTTGTAAGGGGGCGTTTAATGGGGCGAGGTTTTGGGGAAACTAATTTGTCCCATCTTTAAATGCATTTTTTTCCTGGAAATAAAAAACATTGATTTGACGAAAAAAAACCGAAGGAACGACCGGCGATGACATGACTGATTGTCCATGCATGTAGGTGATCCACCGCTACAACCGTTACTCGTGTATCATTATAAAGTCACGAGTTACAGCGGAACCTGTCTTCAGGATGAATGTTATCTCCAGCTTGGAGATAACCTTCCACGACGATGCTGGGACATCAGCGTTAGGGCTAGACACGTTGCCGTGTGGTCAATACAGTGTCAATTCTGCTTCGGTCGTCGTGATAGTATCCTGTGTGGCCAGTGTGTAAGTTTATGAAGCCACAGGTAAACATAAGTACAGTTATGATAAAGTGTAAATTACCTAGGATAACCCCCAGTGTCACTCGCGAGCCCTCCCGCTGAGTGAAGGCGTCGCATGAACACGTCAATCAGAGATACTTGCCTTCATTACGATGAGGTTTCGCCTACACAGGAGATTGATCAAGTCAGTTACTGGCTTATTATAATCTCCTTCGGCGAAATGGTTTCTTTAATGAACTTATCCACTGCACTAATGCGTTATTGACTCAACCCTGACGGTATGTACTGCATGCCTCCTCCCTCAACTAATCTGCTGTTGTTGTTTTGTGTATCTCTTGTTTTTTATTTGTTGAACCTCGGCATTACAATTCCTCCTGGCTGCTGTTAAACCCCTTCAGATTTCGTGCATGTCTTTTCATTAAGTAAAAAATAATAAATATATAATAATAGTAATATTATTATTATTATTATTATGAGGAGGTGGTAGAATTACCTATCGCTTGTCTGTTTGTACATAATAACAAAAATAATGATAATAATAGCAATAATAACACAAACAACTGTAACAAAAAACAACAGCAACAATAGCAGGAGGCGTTGGTGGTTGCAGTTACACAACAGGAGGAAAAAATTCCTGACTCTGCTGGACAAAAGTGATATCTGGCAGCTTATATACATAATACACATGAATTATATTTTAACATCTTCCTCCTCTTGTTGTTGTTGTTATGGTTATTTTTATTACTATTGCTATTACTAATAATAATAATAATAATAATTTTATTATTATTATTTTTACTGCCCTGTTATAACCAGCCAGGTTTGTCGCCAAAGGCAGACAGTCTTTTGTCACAGAGTATGTTACTGGGAATGGTAGGGTTGCTTGTGTCTCGTCAGTGTTTATAAGTTGTGGACCCGCACCTCACCTCTCGAACTCTCCTTGAGATGGAGGTGAAACCATATTAATGTTTCTTGGGCACTGGACTTTGAATGACAGCCACAAGTACCCACCGTTACGTGTAAAAATTTCGTAAAATCGTCGCTAAATGAGGATAATCCCAGCAAATATTAATGCATCAACAACTGTAGTTTTCACTCGGTATTGTGTTTTCTATATTACAGTTTCAGTCTGTTTTTTCCTCGTTCTTATGAACTTCTTATAACCTGTCAACTCGCCTGGCTGTTGTGTACTTTTATTTTATTTAAAAACTGAGACCCATTTTGAAGAAAGTACTTGGATAATTTTTTTCTATTTACCTATTTTCAGGTATTGACCTCATGCTTCGGCCTAGTATTTCGAATTTTATGTAACGTATTGTGAAAAAAAAATTAAGCATTCTATCATCCAAGCATCCGAAAAAAAAAAAATTAAGCTTGCCAAAGCAACATACGAGTTTTGTAATAACGTCTTTCACGAGATCAAAAGCAATTATGGAAATCAAAGCAAATGCACTATGCCTTTCCGTTTATTGCCTCTGTGTCATTGTTGACATAGTTCAACGCATTTGATAGGCAGGAACTTACTGAAATGTAACACAGCTATTTAGTATTCGGGGTTTTATTCTCCAGGTGGTTTATCCTCTTTTCTGTAATGGCTTTTCCCAGAGATTTTATACCAACACTTGTCAGTGTTGAAAACTTAAAAGGGTGTTTCCTCTTTTTTTAAAATATCGATCCTTCTTAAACTTAGGAGAAGTCTAATGCAAGGACCTCGACTCGAGTCCTGCGTATTCTTCCATTTATCTATACTCCTGGAAAAAAATATCACAATAAACGAGTGACTGCCAATATATAAAAACACCAGTGGAAATATGAAAAATACCTGAAAGCTTCGTGTGTATAAGCACATGAAAGCGCTCACGTGTTTTCCTATTTTCATTGTGGTATTTTATATTTATTTATACTTCTGTTGATAATTTCCATCTCACAGTTTACTTTCTTTTAATGCTATAGAAGTAATCGAGCTCTGGTATCTTGAGTTGTCTGCCTTTCTTGGTCCTATTGTTGTTGTATGTGTGTGTGTGTGTGTGTGTGTGCAAAATCTCTGCCGCCAGAGCGTCTCTCCCACTGAAATGTTCAGAAAGGTGAAGGATGCTACATGAGGCGACTGTTGAAGGTGCCAGCTGAGGTGACCCTGGTGAAGGTGTCAAATGAGGAGACCTTGGTGAAGGATGCCACCTGAGGTAACCCTGGTGAAGGTGCTACCTGAAGTGACCCTGATGAAGAGTGCCACCTGAGGTGACCCTGGTGAAGGGTGCCACCTGTGGTCACCCTGTTGAGAATGCCACCTTAAGCGACTCTGGTGAGGGTGCCACCTTAAGGTACCCTGGTGAGAATGCCACTTAGATCACCATGCATGATCTCGTTGCAACCTTCCCGGATGGTCTCCTCCTCGTTGCAGCCTCCACGGATGGTCTCCTCCTCGTTGCAGACTCCACGGATGGTCTCGTTGCAGACTCCACGGATGGTCTCGTTGCAGCCTCCACGGATGGTCTCCTCCTCGTTGCAGCCTCCACGGATGGTCTCCTCCTCGTTGCAGCCTCCACGGATGGTCTCCTCCTCGTTGCCGCCTCCACGGATGGTCTCCTCCCGTCCAGTTGGTCGACGAATCCGAATTTACCGGTTTAGTGACATCCAAAATTTACCGTTCGAACTTTTAGCTTTAAGAATTTACCTTCAGTAAAAAAAATTCACATTTAAACGCACGAAATATTGTTCACTAATAATATATTCTGAAAGAACTTTCACGAACGTTTTAAAGATCTACACTGAAATTTTCATAGGGTATCTTTTTTGTGGTTTCAGACTTGTCCGAAGCAAAATAAAACTTGCATATATATATATATATATTTTCCTTCCCAGGAGCGATCAGAGCTGGCTGATCCTCTCCCAGGGGCAGCGAAAGGCAGCGGAAGGCTCGCATATTTTTGTGATCGCCAAAAATATTCTTTCCCCTCGCTCACTGAGGGGAAAAATATGTTTTTCGTCGGGCATAATATTGGCGTGCAGCTAAATCTGCGGTGATGCGAGTAGCCGCGTTGCAAGAAGTCACGAATGTTGCACTCTTGGTCCGGTACTGTGTTGTAAGATGTCACGAATGTTGCATTCTTGGTCCAGGACTGTGTTGCAAGCTGTCACGGATGTTGCACTTTTGCTCCAGGGCTGTGTTGCAAGATGTCACGAATGTTGAATTCTTTGTGCATTACTGTGTTGCAAGATGTCACGAATGTTGCACTCCTAGCTTATCCCGTTATTGCACGTGATGTACACCGCACGAATGTTATCGATATAAAATGTTACAAATTATTTAAATTTGCTTTGAAAATCTTACGAAAATTCCTGATAATAGTTTGGATTGTGGAATATAAGCGAAATTAGGGAATATATGCTAGTATGAATTTAGGAAAAAAACATTTAACTCCAGCGAAATATATTAATTAAATTCGGCTTGCTTTGCAAAATAAGCTAAGTCTGCAGATACTGGCTGAAAAGCATAGTAAAAAAAAAAAAAAAAAAATCCCATGGATTGGGCAGCCTTTCAGAGTCTAAAATAGAGGACATTCAAAAAAGTAAAACAGAGCCATAAAGGCATATTAGCTTTCCATAAACGATCACGTGTCGTTAAGAGCAGACATTGTTTGGGTCGCGCAAACCTCGTTATGACCAATTCATGAGCTTATCCACGGGGTAATTTTACGGGAATACCGCCCCCTGACCCCCTCCTGTTATTGCTGCCAACTGTTTTCTATGATTTTGGCTTTTGTTGTTTCGAAGCTCTGCAACTGTACACTTACCAAAGCGGAGGGACTGATTACCTCAAACTTATTTCTTCTCGAGACTGAGTGACTGATCGCCTTAATAAATCTCTCTCTCTCTCTACTGCTACTGAAGAAGCCTGTTCTGCAGGCGATACCTTTCGGCTTGTTTCTTACTAATCAACTTGTCGGTAATGTATATATTCATTATGATAAATTTTATACATCTCCATTGGCAAGTGGAACAGAATTCTTCCTTCGCAAGCCATACGTGTCGTAAGAGGCGACTAAAATGCCGCGAGCAAGGGGCTAGTAACCCCCTTCTCCTGTATATATTGCTAAAGCTATGAAGATAAACTTTTAGTTTTCTTTTTGGGCCACCCTGTCGCCGTTTTGTTGAAAGAAGAAGAAATTTGATATATTGAGGTAATAAGAGAAGGGGGACCTAATTGCTGTGCTACAAATAACAATGAGGGACAGAAACGTTCCAGAACAAGGTTACACTGGGGCGACGTTTCGCTCTGTCAGAGTTTTATCAAGCAACTTGATAAATTTCTAAACGTGTGATTGGTATCTGTAATAACCTATTATGCAATGTGGGTCTTTTCCTGAAAGTAAACAGAGACTCAAGATGCAAATAGGATATTCCTGTGAAAAAGGAAGGCACTCTCTGTATGACATGCGATTTTAGCGCTCACCCATGAATATAATAATTCTAGTCGCTAAAAGAGGCGAGTAAGTGTACTATGAAGGGGATGAGAATAAGTGTAGAAGAGGAGGTAGTAACGATGAACTGAGAAGGTGAAGGATAAAGGTGAAAGAGGATGAGAAGATGGGAGAGAAGAATAGTGAAGATAAGGTTGATGATGATGGTGATTCTTTTTATGGTGATGCTGCTGCTCCACAAAATCTTACACTCTTTGCTTTTACACGGTATCCCTCCATCGGTGTATACTTCTACGCGGTATCCCTCCCTTTGTGTATACTGCTACATGGTATCCCTCCCTTTGTGTATACTGCTACACGATATCCCTCCCTCGGTGTATACTTCTTCTATTCTCTTAAATTTCATCTTTCTTTCGTCTGGTCATCATTTTTCCCCTCTCCTTCGCCTCCTCATCCAACATAACCTTCTCACCTTACCTTCTTCTCCTTCTTCTCTCTTCCCCTCTCCTCATTTATCACAGATCTCTAACTCAGAAACGTCAGAAATTGCCTCGTGCCTCCTGGCCTCTATCTTCTAAAGCTTCAGGTGTTACACTGACTGACACATCTGTCTAAAGATGGATTGAGAAAATCAATACTGTGAGCCAAGAATTAATATCCAGGAATTAATATTTCCTTCGTAGATGGGGAAGAGGATTTTTTTTTCAGAAAAAAAAAAACCCATAAAGAGTTTCTTTGCCAAAATGATGTTTGAGAAACGTTTCTTTGACGTAACTGAAGCAAGATGACATTTAGGCTTTTTTTTTTTTGGTGTAATTTAAACAAAAGCAGAAAAGGTGTTTAAAAAAAAGTTTCTTTGCCAAAATTGATGCAAGATGTTTCTTTTGAGGTAACTGAAGCAGGGTGATATTTAAGATTTTTTTTATGTAATTTAAACAAATGATGTGTATAAAAGGAGTTTACTTGACGTAATAAAAGGAGTAAAGATGTTTTAAAAGTAAGAGTTCCTTAGACGTAACAGAAAGAAGACTACTTTTATCCATTGCGTCTCAAAGGCAACAGATGCAGTTTTCACCATTCTTTCTTTGCGTCAGTGCACTTTTAATCACATGGTCAACGATTCCCTCCCCCCCCACTTAAAAAAAAAAATGCTTCTGAGGTAATAACCAGCCACGACCTCTCACTTACCTTGCCACGACCTCTTAAATCATCCCTCCGCCTGTCTTGCTTCATCATTCACTATCTTCTCTCATCCAGTATGTGCCAGCATCCCTGAAAGCCGAAAACTTTCTTGTAGCACTCTGTCAGAGTCTAAAAGATTAACACTTCCCCTGTGTTGCCTTTTAGGAAAGGTGAAAAGCCTGTGAAAGACAGAGTTCCATTCAGAGCAACGATGTTCTGCTACTTTTTGCTCCTATGGCGATTATCTGTACCTTTATTTGCAGGAGAGAAAGAAAGAGAGAGAGAGAGAGAGAGAGAGAGAGAGAGAGAGAGAGAGAGAGAGAGAGAGAGAGAGAGAGAGAGAGAGAGAGAGAGAGAGATTGGTCGCTTGTGGTGTGGACTCCAGCATTTCCAGTCACTGCTGAAGTTCCTTGTTATGTTTTTTTGTCGCTGCTGCTGCTGCTGCTGCTGTTGTTGTTGTTGCTGCTGCTGCTGCTGTTGTTGCTGCTGCAACTGTGGTTGCTATGTTTGTTGTGGTTATTGGTGTTTGTGGTTGTTATTGTGGTTATTTTGGTGGTTGTTGTATCCACTACTGCTTCTAAAACATTCATTCTTTCTCCTCTCTACTGCCTCTCTTCATGCAAATATTGCTTGTTTCACTTTCTGCCAAGGAAAGCTTTTACCTGATAATACCAACTATGTATATTCCTACTGCTCTGTGGTTTTGGCACAATATCGTCCAATCAAGAACTGCTACCAGGATTATCATCAACAGGCTGGTGTGTGAATATCTGTAGCTGGTGTTGGAAAGTGCTACAAGACTCTACATCTCCTCTCCCACTTTAGAACCAAGAAAAGTGTTGTGCATGTGAAGTCAGTGAGGGAACATAACGGTCACCTATGGGTGGGTGAGGGAAGGCCTAATGGGGGAGAAGGAGGCAGAGGGTGAGGGGTAAAACTATTTCCCCCCTTCCCCTTCCCCAAACAGGCGCGCGTGTGCTCATGCTATGATAATGGAGTGTTTGTTCACCGCGTGTATAGTGTATATAGTATATAGTGTATATTGCATAGCATGTGTTTAGCATGCGCACGGTATGCGCATAGCATGTGTGGTATATAGCGGTGTGTCGGTCATATAGTGTTGTTATAGTGACGCGTCCGGCCGGCCTACCTTATCACACATCCCCCATTCCTCCCTCGCCCCCCACTGCCCACCTCAAGGACGGGAGACCCTCTGCTCAACCCACCACCACCATGAACCACATTAGGTATGTGTCATGTGCCATTTTCCTTACGGCCCCCCGGGCTTACCACACAGTTTGAGGTATGGCAGATGATGCAGCCAGCCAGCCACAAAGCCAGGGAAATGGTGCACCCAACAATGAAAGAAGAGGCACATGTCAGGTGTGTGGAGAGTTTCGAGCACGCAACAGAGATGGCCTTATTCGTGCACACAATGGGTGTGCAGGATCACATAGGCTCCCGGCAGAGAGCAGCCCACAGCCTCCACAGGCAGATGTCAATCCCAATGGCAACCTCCTCTCTTGCGAAAACCTTCTGCTGGCATTCAAATCCACTGCTAGCAGTACCCTATCCCACATTCCTAAAGCAGCTCGCCCATATGCAGCAGGGAAATTCACAGACCTTCTTAAGCAGGTGAATGGAGGCTCCACCAATTTAGAAGCCCGAGGCACCATTAAAGCATGGCGCAACCTGCTCCTGTTTGGCAATGTCTGTCTTGCAGTTCCTGAAAGACGAGGCAAACTGCTAACCACTTCAGTCATCAAGGCGGTGCGCAACTACCCAAGAGCAGATAATTGTGTCCCTCTGCCCCACCATCGCAGGAATCACAGAGGTAGACCCAAGAAAAATTCCACTGAAAACGAGAAAATTTGCGCACAGGTTAGCAAAAAAATCGAAGAAGGTAACACAGTGGGAGCAATCAGAATAATTACAAGTGACGACACTGTTGCTCCCAAAGATGAGACCACAGCTCAAGCACTAAGAGACAAGCATCCAACAAGGGACACCATAGCTATCAACAACAACCCTGAAGGAGACCCCATCACTGAACAATTAATTTTGCCAGTATCAGAAGTGTATAAGGCGATAGTGTCATTTCCAGCAGGATCTGCAGGAGGTTACACTGGAATTCGACCACAACACCTCAAAGAGATGGTAAATCCAGTACTCGGAGCATCTGCATCAATTCTCCTCACCGAATTAACAACTTTTGTCAACAACTGCCTGGCTGGGCGAATCCCAGAAGAAATTAAACCTTTCTTTTTTTGGGGCCTCATTATGCGCTTTGAAGAAGAAGGATGGGGAATCAGACCCATTGCTGTTGGTAACACCCTTCGCCGCCTAGTTGCCAAAGCAGCAGTAAGAAACATTCGCCTAGAAGCTGCCAGTTTACTCCAGCCACACCAACTGGGCTTTGGGGTCTCTCAAGGCAGTGAAGCCGCAGCTCATGCGGCAAGGGCCTACATCAGGGACCTATCAGAAGACAAGGCCGTAGTCAAACTTGACTTTAGAAATGCCTTTAATATGGTGAAGAGAGATGTGGTCTTGCCAGCCGTTCGAGATCGGTTCCCCAGTCTCTTTCCCTTCATTTCAGCTGGCTACAGCAAACCCTCAACTCTTTTGTTTGGGGAACATGAAATTCCCTCATCTGAGGGTGTTCAGCAGGGTGATCCACTCGCTCCACTTCTCTTCTGTTTGGCAGTAAGAGAACTAACTTCCAGCCTATGCAGCGAGCTCAACATCTGGTACCTGGATGATGGCACTCTGGCAGGTACTGGGGAGTCCTTGTTAGAGGACCTACAACGGTGAAGACACAGGGAGAAGCCTTAGGACTCATCCTTAATCCCTCAAAGTGTGAAATTATCACAACAAATCAGGAAATAATCAATGCGGTGCAAACAATCCTCCCAGAAGTCACTACTATCACTCCATCCAACAGTACCCTCCTGGGAGCACCGCTGGAGTCACCACGCCATCGACACTGTCCTCAAGGACAAAGTGAATGACCTGAAAAGAATGGAGGAGAGAATAAGTGATCTTGATGCCCATGATGCCTTGTATCTCCTCACAAGGTGTCTTACTATGCCAAGACTCACTTACTTCTTGAGGTGCGCACCCTCTTTTGACAACCCAACACTTGACGAGTATGACGCACACCTGAGATCAACCTTCAAGAAGGCACTGAATCTGTCACTAGAGGATCAGCAATGGGAGCAGGCAACCCTCCCAGTGCGACTGGGAGGTATAGGGGTGCGCAAAGCAAGGCAGGTAGCGTTACCTGCATTTCTGTCATCGTGTTTGGCCTCCTGTGGATTAGTCAAGAGGATTGTCCCTGAACGTTTGAGAGTTGTGGTGGGAGCCCAAGACCCCAAGTTCATTGAAGCAGCAGTGCAGTGGGACATCCTGGCAGACTCCTCCAGTAGACCAGCTCCTCCCAAAGAGCACAAACAGTCCCACTGGGACAAACCGATCATGGAAAAAAATTCCAACACAATGCTCACCAACGCTTCAGGAAAGGACAAAGCTCGTCTCCAAGCGGTGAAGGCACCACACTCAGGAGATTTCCTTCTAGCTGTTCCCAATTCCTCTCTGGGCACTCGACTCGACCCACAGGCCATTCGGATTGGTGTTGCTCTTCGCCTAGCCGCCCCCATACTCACCGAACATAGGTGTATTTGCGGCAGGGCGACGGCTGATCAATTCGGACTTCATGGTCTAGTGTGTCACACATCAGAAGGAAGTATGCTAGACATGAGGAGGTTAATGACATCATAAAGAGAAGCCTCGCCACAGCCCGTTGCCCAGCTCAGCAGGGAACCCCAAGTGCAGAGGTCTGATGGAAGTCAAAAGCGTCCTGATGGAGCCACCATGCTACCCTGGAAGGATGGTAAGCAGATTGCTTGGGACTACACCTGTGCTGCCACATTGGCAGACACCTACCTGCCACACTCCTTAGCCGAAGGGGGTGGAGCTGCCAGCCACAGGGAGACCCAGAAGACCGGCAAATATGAAGACCTTCCCTCTTGCTATAACTTCATCCCAATAGGGTCGGAGACCCATGGAGCATGGGGCAAGTGTGCTCTAAAGTTTCTCAAGGAGCTGGGTGGAAAACTCATCATAGAAACCAAGGACCACAGGGCGACCAGCTTCCTCTTTCAGAGACTCAGTGTTGCGATCCAGAGGGAAATGCCTGCAGTATTCTGGGCACGGCCCACTGCCGGGGAGTTGGACGAAGTATTTGACATGTAGCTCTGAGTTGTTATCTATGTTGTTTTACTCCCCATTGTATCTTGTCTTGAAATAAAGTTTGTAAAAAAAAAGATGGGGTGGTAGGGGAAGTGGAATATTCAAATGGCTTCAGAAAGAAATCTAATATTCTTCCTTGAAGTCTTTTTATCCACTTCTCCGAGGCAATGGGTCCCACAATTGACACCAGAGGTGGACCCCATCATATATATATATATATTTTTTTTTTTTTTTTTTTTTTATTAACACATCGGCCGATTCCCACCAAGGCAGGGTGGCCCGAAAAAGAAAAACTTTCATCATCATTCACTCCATCACTGTCTTGCCAGAAGGGTGCTTTACACTACAGTTATAAAACTGCAACATTAACACCCCTCCTTCAGAGTGCCGGCACTGTACTTCCCATCTCCAGAACTCAAGTCCGGCCTGCCGGTTTCCCTGAATCCCTTCATAAATGTTACTTTGCTCACACTCCAACAGCACGTCAAGTATTAAAAACCATATGCCTCCATTCACTCCTATCAAATACGCTCACACATGCTTGCTGGAAGTCCAAGCCCCTCGCACACAAAACTTCCTTTACCCCTCCCTCCAACCTTTCCTAGGCCGACCCCTACCCCGCCTTCCCTCCACTACAGATTTATACACTCTCGAAGTCACTCTGTCTCGTTCCATTCTCTCTACATGTCCAAACCACCTCAACAACCCCTCCTCAGCTCTCTGAACAATCGTTTTGGTAATCCCGCACCTCCTCCTAATTTCCAAACTCCGAATTCTCTGCATTATATTCACACCACACATTGACCTCAGACATGACATCTCCACTGCCTCCAGCCTTCTCCTCGTTGCAACATTCATCACCCATGCTTCACACCCATATAAGAGCGTTGGTATAACTATACTCTCATACATTCCCCTCTTTACTTCCATGGACAAGGTTCTTTGTCTCCACAGACTCCGAAGTGCTCCACTCACCCTTTTCCCCTCATCAATTCTATGATTCACCTCATCCTTCATAGACCCATCCGCCGACATGTCCACTCCCAAATATCTGAATACATTCACCTCCTCCATACTCTCTCCCTCCAATCTGATATCCAATCTTTCGTCACCTATTCTTTTGTTATCCTCATCACCTTACTCTTTCCTATATTCACTTTCAATTTTCTTCTTTTACACACCCTACCAAATTCATCCACCAACCTCTGCAGCTTCTCTTCAGAATCTCCCAAAGCACAGTGTCATCAGCAAAAAGCAACTGTGACAACTCCCACTTTGTATTTGCTTCTTTATCTTTTAGCCCAACACCTCTTGCCAAGACCCTCGCATTCACTTCTCTTACAACCCCATCTATAAATATATTGAACAACCACGGTGACATCACACATCCTTGTCTAAGGCCCACTTTTACTGGGAAATAGTCCCTTCCCTCCTACACACTCTAACCTGAGCCTCACTATCCTCATAAAAACTCTTCACTGCTTTCAGTAACCTTCCTCCTATTCCATACACCTGCAACATCTGCCACATTGCCCCCTATCTACCCTATCATACGCCTTTTCCAAATCCATAAATGCCACAAAAACATCTTTACCCTTATCCAAATACTGTTCACCTATATGTTTCACTGTAAACACTTGGTCTACACACCCCTACCTTTCCTAAAGCCCCCTTGTTCATCTGCTATCCTGCTTTCTGTTTTACTCTTAATTCTTTCAATAATAACTCTACCATACACTTTACCAGGTACACTCAACAGACTTTTTCCCCCTATAATTTTTGCACTCTCTTTTGTCCCCTTTGCCTTTATACAAAGGAACAATACACGCTCTCTGCCAATCCCTAGGTACCTTACCCTCTTCCATACATTTATTAAATAATAGCACCAACCACTCCAAAATTATATCCCCACCTGCTTTTAACATTTCTATCTTTATCCCATCAATCCCAGCTGCCTTACCCCCTTTCATTCTACCCACTGCCTCACGAACTTCCCTACACCCACAACTGGCTCTTCCACACTCCTACAAGATGTTATTCCTCCTTGCCCTACACACGAAATCACAGCTTCCCTGTCTTCATCAACATTTAACAAATCCTCAAAATATTCTCTCCATCTTCCCGATACCTCTAACTCTCCATTTAATAACTCTCCTCTCCTATTTTTAACTGTCAAATCCATTTGTTCTCTAGGCTTCCTCAACTTATTAATCTCATTCCAAAACTTTTTCTTATTTTCAACAAAATTTGCTGATAACATCTCACCCACTCTCTCATCTGCTCTCTTTTTACATTGCTTCACCACTCTTTTAACCTCTCTTTTCTCTCCATATACTCTTCCCTCCTTGCATCACTTCTACTTTGTAAAAACCTCTCATATGCTAACTTTTTCTCCCTTACTACTCTCTTTACATCATCATTCCACCAATCGCTCCTCTTCCCTCCTGCACCCACTCGCCTGTAACCACAAACTTCTGCTGAACACTCTAACACTACATTTTTAAATCTACCCCATACATTTTCGACCCCATTGCCTACACTCTCACTAGCCCATCTATCCTCCAATAGTTGTTTATATCTTACCCTAACTGCCTCCTCTTTTAGTTTATAAACCTTCACCTCTCTTTTACTTACTGATTCTATTTTCCTTGTATCCCATCTACCTTTTACTCCCACTGTAGCTATAACTAAAAAGTGATCTGATATATCTGTAGCCCCTCTATAAACATGTACATCCTGAAGTCTACTCAACAGTCTTTTATCTACCAATACATAGTCCAACAAACTACTGTCATTACGCCCTACATCATATCTTGTATACTTATTTATCCTCTTTTTCTTAAAATATGTATTACCTATAACTAAACCCCTTTCTATACAAAGTTCAATCAAAGGGCTCCCATTATCATTTACACCTGGCACCCCAAACTTACCTACTACACCCTCTCAGCATGTTTCTCCCACTTTAGCATTTAGGTCCCCTACCACAATTACTCTCTCATTTGGTTCAAAAGTTCCTATACATTCGCTTAACATCTCCCAAAATCTCTCTCTCTCCTCTACACTCCTCTCTTCTCCAGGTGCATACACGCTTATTATGACCCACTTTTCGCATCCGACCCTTATTTTACTCCACATAATCCTTGAATTTACACATTTATATTCCCTCTTTTCCTTCCATAACTGATCCTTCAACATTATTGCTACCCCTTCCTTAGCTCTAACTCTCTCAGATACTCCTGACTTAATCCCATTTATTTCTCCCCACTGAAACTCGCCTACCCCCTTCAGCTTTGTTTAGCTTAGGGCCAGGACATCCAACTTCTTTTCATTCATAACATCGGCAATCATCTCTTTTATAAAGTTTTTCTTCTTCTCGTTTTTAGTAGATTTGTACAGGAGAAGGGGTTACTAGCCCATTGCTCCCGGCATCTTAGTCGCCTCATACGACACGCATGGCTTACGGAGGAAAGATTATTTTCCACTTCCCCATGGACAATAGAGAAAATAAAAAGAACAAGAGCTATTAAGAAAAAGAAGAAAAACCTAGATGTGTGTATGTATATATATGCATGTGTATGCCAGTGTAGTGTGACCTAAAGTGTAAGTAGAAGTAGCTAGATATACCTGTTATCCAGCGTGTTTATGAGACAGAAAAAAGACACCAGCAATCCTACCATCATGTAAAACAGTTTCAGGTTTCTGTTTCACAGTCACCTGGCAGGACGGTAGTACCTCCCTGGGTGGTTGCTGTCTACATATATATATATATATATATATATATATATATATATATATATATATATATATATATATATATATATATATTAGCCCGCCACCAGCAGCAGCGTCGTTTCCCCTGACTCTCCTCACTTCTTGTGTCCACTGTTCTCCTGACATGACTGGGGAAACGATGCCTCACGAAGCGTGAAGCTGAGATACAAAATTGAATTTCTTGAGAGGAAATAAAACAAACGACGATTTGGAAGTACGAGTTAGCAGCGCTAAGAAGAGGCAGAGAGAATGTGAGAGAATGGGAGAGAGAAAGAGAGAGAGACAGAGAGCATTTCATGCCACTGAAACAGGGAGATATAGAACCTTTAATGTCTTTGTGAAAAATTGCCCAGTGCACGGTAAGAGAGAGAGAGAGATTTTCCTATCTCTAAAATAGTTTTAGCCAGTACACGCAGTCAGAGAGAATCAGTGTTTTATACAGGTAAGGAACAGTGTTCGTGTCGAACTCAATGAATAGTTTAGGTAGCAAGATGGAGAAGGCCACTGGGAAGTGTTTTTTGGCAAACGCTGGTTTGCTCTTCCAAAATGAAGACGACACGTGTGCGACACCTTGTGTGTGACACCTTGTGTGCGACACCTTGTGTGCGACACCTTGTGTGTGACACCTTGTGTGCGACACCTTGTGTGCGACACCTTGTGTGTGACACCTAGTGTGTGACACCTTAAGTGCGACACCTTGTGTGCGACACCTTGTGTGTGACACCTTGTGTGTGACACCTTGTGTGCGACACCTTGTGTGTGACACCTTGTGTGTGACACCTAGTGTGTGACACCTTGCGAAATGTTTCCCAAAATTTTGTTTTATCTGCTTTTCAGTATTGAATACCATTACTGTAATAACTTTTTTTTCCCCACTTTTGTTATATTGCCTTCTTTTCACCCTCTTGTTTTCATACGTGTTCCTTACAAAACAAAAACCTCCTGATATTAATTGTTAAAACTAATAACTAAAACTTAGAGCTATTTGCTTTTCCTATTTTGTTATTAATTTCCATAGATTTTTTGTCTTTCTTAATATCGAGAACCGAGCGATTGACAGTGAAGTTTATTATTATTAATTTACAATGTATTAAGATCATGTATTTGTCTACGTCACTTTTACATTATGTTTTCACTTGTAGAAGTGAAGCCTTGGTGAGTGTTTGGCGTCCGGGAAGCTGAGTGGTCTCATTAAATGAATAAATTGAATTAATTACTCTTGTAAAGGTTCTAGTAATTGCAACTGCGAAAAGCTTAGTAAATGCCATTGTAAAAGATGTAATAATTGCTATTATTAAAAAAAAAAAGGTTTAATATTTGCTCTAGTACTGCACAGTACTCGCACCTATCCTGTTCCTCATTCTCATATCAGACATAGACAGAGATGTAAACCATAGCACTGTATCATATTTTGCAGATGATACTAGGATCTGCATGAGAGTGTCATCCATTGAGGACACGGCAAATCTCCAAGGAGAATATAAACCAAGTTTTCCAATTGGCAACAGAGAACAATATGATGTTCAATGAAGACAAATTCCAACTACACCGTTATGGAAAACTGGAGGAAATAATAGCTAGGACTGAGTATACTACAAACTCTGATCACACAATAGAGTGGAAAAGTAACGTAAAGGACCTGGGAGTGGTAATGTCCAAAGACCTCACCTTTAAGGACCACAACAATCCCACTATCACATCTGCGAAGAAACTGATAGGATGGATAATGAGAACATTCAAGACAAGAGATGCCAAGCCAATGATGATCCTTTTTAACTCACTTGTTCTCTCTAGGCTGGAATACTGCTGTACATTAACATCCCCATTCAAGGCAGGTGAAATTGCAGATCTAGAGAATGTACAGAGAACCTTTACTGCACGTATAAGTTCCATCAAACACCTTAACTACTGGGAACGCCTGGAAGCACTTGACTTGTACTCACTGGAGCGCAGGCAAGAGAAAAATATCATAATCTATACCTGGAAGATTCTGGAGGGACTGGTTCCCAATATGCACAGACGAATCACTCCCTACGAAAGCAAAAGACTTGGCAGGCGATTCAACATATCCCCACTGGTACACTAAGAGAAAACACTAGGTGTCCGGGGCCCAAGACTGTTCAACAGCCTCCCACCAGCCATAAGGGGCATTACCAATAGACCCCTGGTTGTCTTCAAGGGGGACAGATACCTAAAATCGGTGCCGGATCAGCCGGGCTGTGGTTCGTACGTTGGACTACGTGCGGCCAGCAGTTACAGCCTCGTTGATCAGGCCCTGATCCACCGGGAGGCCTGGTCGTGGACCGGGCCGCAGGGGCGTTGACCCCCGGAATACCCTCCAGGTAGTAAAAGGTAAATTACTTATTTATGTCTTTAAGTGTATGTTGACATCTGTTTCTCAAGTGTTTCTTTCCTGATCATTAAGTATATTTAATTAATTGCCTTTTGTAAAGAATATAGTAATTACTTTTTTGTAATAGGTTTAAAAGATACCTTTATTGCCATTATAAAAATGGTACAATTATCTTTCTTTTAAAAGATAAATTAAGTGTCTCGATTTTGACCTCTCTCTCTTTAGCAAGTGGTCTAACACCTTTATGCATCAACACGGTTTTAAATATATGGGTGATAACATAGTTTCCGATCTTTATCTCCCATAAATCCTCCCCATCGGAAGAAAAAAAAATCCCTCGTTACCCCACAACGTCGAAGGATTTACATACACTGTCAGGGAGCCTCGCCGAGCGCCGAATTACCTCTCCATTGACGAAAAATCTTTTATCCTTGGTATCGCGTCCTTGGAGTCAGCTGAAGGAGTTCTCACACACCTTAATATCAAATTGGTGTGTTAAGCTCGTCACCTCTCACTTCAGTGCCGGTTGCACCTGTTGCCAGGGATAATGACTTAATTCTCTGCTTCACTGTAAGCTCACGTAATATTATTATCAGAAGGTACTCTAAGATAAATTGTTAGAGCCAGGTAGAGGAGGTTTAACTAGCAGTGATTGTTCTTAAATGTTGCTGAGTATTGCAATCTTCAAGATGCTTCTACTGTTGTTGCTACTGCTATTACTAGTACTACTAGTATGCTTGCTAGAGCTGAGGAACTAACTAATTCTAAAAATGCTTTCAAGAACCGAGCAAACAACAAATTCTGGGTTAGGGGAATGAAGCGGTCTTGAGGTAGGAATCTCATATTTTCACGATACTATCAATTATTTAGTAATGAGACCAATTACAGCCAGTAACTACTAAATTACTGCTTAATTAAGTGGTAACAAGTTGGTGTCAATTAATTTGTCGATGTTGAAATGCGATTAATTAGGGGTAAATTTAATCAGTCTACAGGTGAGAGAGAGAGAGAGAGAGAGAGAGAGAGAGAGAGAGAGAGAGAGATTATCACTCAAAAGTATCACACCAAATATAAATAAACATACAAGTCATTGACTTGTATGTTTACTCGTATTTTCTTTATTATATTTTCATTGTTAGTCCCCAGTATTTGGGTGAGTCGTTTCACTTGTTTCCTGTTTAGATTTTGATATCTTTCTCTCTTTGCTGTCTCCTTGTTAATCTATTTGGTAATAAATTTTCCGCTCTTTCAGCATTATTTTCTGTGTTGTATAATCATATTTTTCAGTGCCTTCTTCTCTTCCCAGTGTTGATCAATGTAGTCCTTAAAGATGCCAGAGAGTCTCCGGTTATGTTCTCTCGTCTATATAATCTCCAAGTATCCCAGGGAGACTCTTGGCTATGATATACACATTCCTGAATCAAGGCAGTGCGTCTTCAGACGTAAAATATTAGGTTTTGCATTTTCTAAGTCCCTATGAAGAGCCGAGACTGTGGTAAATAAAACTCAACCCTGGATAAACTAAGGAATACACATTATGGCTAATGAGACGAGCCTCGGAAACTTTTGAGTATATTTAAGTTTAATTCCATCGATATTCGGATGATGGTGCTGTAATTTCTTTCCCAAGAACCAGTCGCTAACGAGGTATTCCATCATAGTTCGCTTGTTTGCGTGGCCTGCGGCCAATCTCAGATCGGTTTCCTTCCATTCAGACTGGGCCTTTCAGAATTGGGCACTGTGGGAAGCCTCCAAGATTCTCGCCACTCCAGGCTTGGGTGAGAAGGCAATGATAATCACGTTTCAGGAATGAATAGAACTGAATTCTTTTAAAATGAACTATTGCGATTTGTTGACCTAATTATTTTTTTCAATATATTCAGAATAATATATATATATATATATATATATATATATATATATATATATATATATATATATATATATATATATATATATATATATATGTCTGCCGATTAGGTAAAACTGGTCAATTAGCAACAACTCATTTAAAATTAAGTCCTCTCTAAAATTTTATCTTATACGTTTAAAGATATATTTTTTTAATTTATGTTAATGTAAGAATTTATAATTTTGTACCAAGAGAAACTTTGAAAACCTACCTAACCTTATTACAACAAGCGCAATTTAATTTAGTCTAACCCAACTAAATATATTTTAGATACGTTAACAATAATTAAATAATAAACAAACACAATTAAATATATTTTTTTCGTTATGTTCAGAATGATTTTGGCGAAATTATTGCATACACAAATTTTCACTTGTCTTATATGGCAAGGTGAGCGTTGCTATTTAAGCCAAAATCAAGTTTTACCTAATCGGAACGACATATATATATATATATATATATATATATATATATATATATATATATATATATATTATATATTTATATTATATTTTTTTTTTTTTTTTTTTTTTTTTTTTTTTTTTTTTTTTTTTTTTTTTTTTTTTTTTTTTTTTTTTTTTTTTTTTTTTTTTTTTTTTTTTTAGGATGGTGGTAGGAGAAGTGGAATATTCAAACGGCTTCAGGAAGAAATCCAAATATTCTTCCTTGATGCCTTTTTATCCACTTCTCCGAGGCTATGGGTCCCACAATTCGCACTAGAGGTGGACCCCATCCTATATTTTAAAAAAAAAAAAAAAAAAAAAAAAAAAAAATATATATATATATATATATATATATATATGTGTGTGTGTTTTAAGAAGTATTAAATATATTTAATCTAATCTGATATATTTATATAATGACAACACTTGACACCCCAGTTGACTTAAAATATTTAACACTGAAGTCGTGGTTAATAAAATTAGAAGAGATGGATTACATTAGATAACATAACAGATGTTAACATGAGCTCAATACATTTCATTTTCGTTGATCTGCGTTAGATGTAACTGCTACATTTATTCCCCCATATTGGTTAATATTGCAGCAGTTGTTCCCCTATGTCACCCTTGTTCCTCTATATTAGTTAACATTTTCACCTCTGTTTACCCGTGTTAGCTAAAACTGCCACCTTTATTCTCATAGGTTAGTTACATTGCCACCCATGTTAACCCATATTGACTCCCTTGTTCACCCATGTTAGTTAACATTGCCATCCTTGTTCACCCTTGTTAGCTACTACTGCCATCCCTGCTCACCCTTGTTAGTTAACATTGCCACCCTTGTTCACCCATGTTACTTAACATTGCCACCCTTGCTAACCTAATGAAGACGTCAAATCTGTTTGTATTATTGACCAATACAAAGAACCTGAGTATCTATACAGTTAATTAACATTCTTAATTAGAGAAATCTCCCCGAATGGCTAATGAGGAGTAAGCCAACCTGAACGAAATTTACGCAGAATTGACCACTGAAGACTCGGGATTGACATCTAGGTGAGCACAAATAGGAAGCGCTTCTGATTCCCCAGACGGAGCTTCGAGCCTCCACTATGTCTTGCGATGATCCAAATGGGATTAAAACTTAACAAACAAGAGCCGGGATTAAGCCATAGATCACACATCTCTGCTCACTGTTGTTGCAAGATATAGTGTTCTCGTCTAGGCAGTGGAGCTAAGTGAAATTGGTTAAGAATGTAGAGGGAACCAAGAAACTTGAATGTGGATAAAGGGCAATTTATCCAAGTTTAATGAAGATGAAGGGTGAACTTTGCAAGTTTGAAAAAAATGGAGAAGAAATATGTATAAAGTTACAAAAAGGGATGGAGGGGAAACTATGCAAGATGAAAAATAATGATGGGGATAGAAGAATGTAAGTTTATAAAAATGGAGGTGGAAATATTTAAGTTTAAAAAGGATGGAAAGAAAAGCAAGGAAGCTTAAAAAGGATGAAGGAGGAAGCAAGGAAGCTTGAAAAGAACGGAGTGGGAAGCAAGGAAACTTGAAAAGGACGGAGTGGGAAACAAGGAAGCTTGAAAAGAACTGAGTGGGAAGCAAGGAAGCTTGAAAAGAACTGAGTGGGAAGCAAGGGGAAAGCACGGAAACCTAAAAAAAAAGAGGGAGGGGGACATATGTAAGTTAACTAAGGATAAAGTAAGCTCTAGGACTGTAAAATAAGTACCAAGGGTAATCTTCGTAAGATATTTAAGGCAGGAGGAAAAAGTGTTCCAGAGATTAACACATACACGAGAACTGACAGCAGAAACATCCAGCCTTTGATGTTGTGCTGTGCTGAGCCACTTGGGCGAAGAAACATCGCCTAAGTGGACCTCTTGGGTAACATCAAAGGAAGTCTGCATTACTTCTCCCTGTCTTCTCGCAGGCTGCAGTGACTCTCTTTGAAGGGGTAAAAAACTTATACTGACATGTGCGTTGGCAGCAAGAGGCATCATAAGGAGAGTTCTGTGAGGGAGAGTCATCTCTCTTGGCAGGTGAGGCCAAAGATAAAGGCTGATCATTCTAACGAAAGTGATGGCATTTTTTCTGGCTGGCCTGTCCCAAGTTCTCAGTCCCGAACCCATCATTCAATCACTCTATATATATATATATATATATATATATATATATATATATATATATATATATATATATATATATATATAATATATATATGCTAGGTTGAAGAGCAGGCGAAATATTCAAAACGATCTCTGGCCGACGGAGACTCGAACCTACGAACCTGCTCTTGCGAATTCCTAGCATTGTAAAAATCTCTAGTTGTGTCGATGCATGCAGGGATGAGATGAAAAGCTGTAAGCCTTCCTGCCTGAAAAGCTGGCTGCCTTGGAATAACGTCTACGAAAGCTGGATGCCAGTATTGGAACATATATATATATAAATGTGTGTGTGTATATATATGTGTGTGTGTGTGTAATGGAGAGAGAGAGAGAGAGAGAGAGAGAGAGAAGAGAAAAAAAAAGAGATAAGTGCAAATCAGGTTGTCTAATTAGAAATAAAACAAATTAATAGCTGTACAAAATAACCCAGCAAGAAAACACAGAATACAACATTTTGTTTGATTTATATAAAAAATCTACTTTTAGCTTTAAAGAAAAAAAATCACTTCTAATTGGATGAGATACAGTTAGCAGATCCAGGAACTGTCTTAGAAGAAAAATAGGAAATTCCACAATACTGAGGAAATAACTAACAAACCACAATAAATTCCCAATACTGAGGAAATAACTAACAAACCACAATAAATTCCACAATACTGAGGAAATAACTAACAAACCACAATAAATTCCACAATACTGAGGAAATAACTAACAAACCACAATAAATTCCACAATACTGAGGAAATAACTAACAAACCACAATAAATTCCACAATACTGTGGAAATAAGTCCCTAACTACAACAAATTCCACAACACCAAAGAAATAACTCAATAACTACAAAAAATTCCACAATACCAAGAGAATAACTCCCTAACCACAATACCGAGGAAATACCTCCCAAAGAACAATAAATTCCACAATACCAAGAGAATAACTCCCTAACTACAATAAATTCCAGGTAATCCAGGATGAGGAACGTTACTTCCCGCACGGATTTGCTCCGAGGTTTAGATAAAGTTTTTTTTCGGTGGGCCCAGCGGGAGAGAAGAGCGGCGTGCGCTGCATGGCAACTCACCAGGGGGAGGGAGGGGGAGGGGGTTGGAGGGGATGGGGATGAGGGGGAGGGGTAAGAAAAAACCTTGAAGGATCCTAAAACAGGAGCGGGTCGTTTTTGTGTATTTTATTTCAATAGTTAATAAAGTGGAGGGATGCGTTCAGCATGAGCGATTTTTTTATTATGGGAAGATTTTTTTTTTTTTGCTATGCGTATTGATGATAGTCTTGAAGTCGCTTGTTCTCGCTATGCTGGAATACCACTGTACACTAAAAACAGTACCTCCTGTACGTTAATGATCACAGTACCTTCTGTACGTCAATGATCACCGTACCTCTTGTACCTCATTACAAAATTCATACCATGTTTACTTTACTTCCTTCTGTACAAGTATGTAACCACCAGCACCAATGAGCATTTGACGCTATGATAACCCACCATCACAATGCATCTAGACACAATGTACAGAGACCTTCTTTCACTGCAAGTATAACTTCAGTTAAACACCTTAATTACGTTAATGAACTTTTGAAGTTCCTTGATCTGTACTCTATGGATCGCTAGCGAGAAAAAATGAATCATAATTTACACCTGGAAAATCTTTTAGGGGCTGGTCCTTGATACGCACATAAAAATCACACCCTCCGTCAGTATAATACTCGGCAGGCGAGGCAGTACACTCCTGTTGAAAGTAGAGGAGCCGTGAGTACTCTGAGAGACAAAATAAGTGTCAAGGGCCCAAGACTACTCAGTTACCAAGAGACCGCTAGCTGTCTTCAAGAGGGAACTAGATAGGTCCCCCAAAGTCAATTCCTGACCAGCCCGCTATCAGTAACGAACAAAAAGACACAATACCGTGACTGGAACAATACACAAATAACCCACACATAGATGAGAGGAGCTTACCACGATGTTTCGGTCCAACTTGCACCATTTGTAAATGGTGCAAGTCTGACCGAAACGTCGTCATAAGCTCCTCTCTTCTATGTGCGGGTTATCAGTGTATCAGTAATGACCTGGTTCACGGAGCCATGTTCTACAAGGGGGTTTGGTCCTGGACCGGGCCGTGAGAGCACTGACTCTCGAAACATGATACAGGTAGACGTACATGACACCCTTGAGGGATGGCAGATGGGATGGGGTGGGGGAGAGGGTTTAAGGAACTGGAGCTACTTGTACTTCGAGTACCTGTTTCCAGCCTTTCAATTCCTCTTGAGTATTTTGCATATTGTTATCATGTCTCCTGTGGTCTTTCTAACCTGAGTTGCTAAATTGAATTTCTTTACTCTCTCTCTCTCTCTCTCTTTGTAATTCATATCCTCAGGTGTGGGCTCCACACTGGTGCTGCGTACTCCAAGATGTGCTCGACATATATTGTATAAAACCCTGGGAAGGACTCTCTGTTGAGATTCCTGAAAAGCCACTTTCAAGAGTAGGCAGGAAAGCATTGGTTGCAGAGGTTATTTATTCGGTTGATGTGAGCCTCTGGTGATACGCTGGGCACTAAGTTTACTCTCAGGTCCCACACACACATACACATTGGATTATCATACACATGATATGTATGATAATCTATGTAACTGTATTTGTGTATACCTGAATAAACTTACTATTCATACATCGAAGAAGGTGGAACCCAAAAAAGTATCGAACTTTTCTTCCATTACGTGTGATTGATTTTGTACCTCGGACACTGCTCGGATTCGGTTACCTGCCGAGGGCCGGTAATACGACGGAGCACAGAAACGCGTATTGAGAAACGAGAGAGAGAGAGAGAGAGAGAGAGAGAGAGAGAGAGAGAGAGAGAGAGAGAGAGAGAGAGAGAGAGAGAGAGAGACAGAGAGAGAGAGAGACAGAGAGAGAGAGAAAGATCAGTAAGGGAAATGGATGAGGAGGGAAAGAGGTGAGAAGAGGAAAGGAAGGAATATAAGGTATAGAAGGGTGTGTGTGTGTGTGGAGACGAAGAACAAGAGTCTGATTAATATGTAAGCTTTTACCAGAAAAGAAGACGAAGCAGAGACGGAGGAAGAAAAGGAGGAGACGATAAAGGAGGAAAGGATTACGAGGAGGAAGAGCAGGAAACAGATAAGGAGGGAAAGACAGACTGGTGGCGCCTGTGTCCCTCCTTTTGGTGCAAAATGCTCCTCAGTGATATTCAAGAAGTCTACATAAACAATGAAGTCAAAAAGGCAGGTTGGCCCCCAAAAAAGAAGAAATTTTAAAATATTCTTTTTACATCTAGTAATTTATACAGAAGGGGGCTACTAGCCCCTTTGTTCTGGTATTCTAGTCGCCTCTTACGACACGCATGGCATACGGAGGAAGGATTCTTCTCCACTTCCTCATGGACATACCTAATTTTAATTTGTGGAAATAACTCTGCGATAAAAAAAAGATAAAATATAAATGGGCCTATCTTACCTACGTTAGGCAGGATTGATTTGTTTTAGGCTGCTTAAACTTTATGAGGATTAGAGAGATAAAAATAATGTGTTATAATGACAGTCCATAAAAAATGCATATGCAAATTCACGTGAATATATGAACGAATTCGTTATATAAAAATCGAAATAGAATTAATTAAAATTCGGCATGCTTGTGAACTACTTAAAAATCACAAATAAAATGTTTCCAACAATTTGTTTCTAAAATGTATTTTGGATTTGTAGTAAGTAAAACGTGAAGTGGACATTTATAGCTTAGAGTAAACTTTCATGGTTTTAAAAACAGCATATTGGCAAATGTTGTCCTTCCAGGGTCTCTTCATTCAATTACAATATATATATATATATATATATATATATATATATATATATATATATATATATATATATATATATATATATATATATATATATATATATATATATATATTTTTGAGACATTGTGTCCCTATCCACCTTGTGTGTACTCACCTAATTGTACTCACCTAATTGTGGTTGCAGGGGTCGAGACTCAGCTCCTGGCCATGCCTCTTCGCTGTCTGCTACTGGGTCTCTGCTCTCCCTGCTCCATGAGCTTTATCATACCTTGTCTTAAAACTATGTATGGTTCCTGCCTCCACTATATCTTTCTCTAGACTATTCCACTTCCTGACTACTCTGTGGCTGAAGAAATGTTTCCTGACATCCCTTTGACTCATCTGAGTCTTCAGCTTCCAGTTGTGTCCCCTTGTTTCTGTTTTCCCCTCTCTGAAACAACCTGTCACTATCTACCTTGTCAATTCCCCGCAGTATTTTGTATGTCGTTATCATGTCTCCTCTGACCCTTCTTTCCCCCAGTGTTGTTAGTCCTATTTCCTCAACCTTTCTTCATAAGACAGACCCTGAGTTGTGGAATAACCTTGTCGCAAACCTTTGCACTTTCTCTAGTTTCTTGACGTGCTTGACCAGGTGTGGGTTCCAGACTGGTGCTGCATACTCTAGTATGGGCCTGACGTATACGGTATACAGTGTCTTGAACGATTCCTTGTTAAGGTAACGGAACGCTAATCTTAGGTTGCCAGTCGCCCATGCTGCCGCGGTTATCTGGTTGATGTGTGCTTCCGGAGACGTGCTTGGTGTTATACTCACCCCAAGGTCTTTCTCCTTGATGAGGTTTGTAGCCTTTGTCCACCTAGCCTGTCTCTGTCAGCGGTCTTCTTGCCCTTCTCCGATCTTCATGACTTTGCATTTGGTGGGGTTAAATTCGAGAAGCCAGTTGCTAGACCAGATGTCAAGCTTGTCCAGGTCACTTTGAAGTCCTGCTTGGTCTTCATCCGATGTGATTCTCCTCATTAATTTCACATCATCTGCGAAAAGAGACATTTCTGAGTCTATCCCATCCGTCATGTCATTCACATATAGCAAGAATAGCACTGGTCCTAGGACTGACCCTGCGGTACACCACTCGTCTGAGGCGCCCACTGTGATACCTCATCACGCACCATGACCCGTTGTTGCCTCCCGAGGTATTCCCTGATCCTTTCCCAGTGCCCTTCCTGTTATACACGCTTGTGTATATATGTGTGTGTGTGTGTGTGTGTGTGTGTGTGTGTGTGTGTGTTATAACGCTCGTGCAGGAAGCTATCAAGACAATAACAAGGCCTCATAACACGGTACACAACAGACACAATCACCCAGCATCCAGACACTGTAATATTCCCGGTACCTACAACACACCCAACTTCTTCGCACAGATATTCCACTGTACCGAGTGAACCTTGGATATAAACATTTCCACATAAACGTTATAATTTATAACAGCCCAATAATAACGGGAAAAAGACTTGAAACCCAGCATATTTGAGCACTGATACTTGAAGTTAGTGGGTCCAAGTATCATCAGGTGAGACACTCGCGTCCAGTCATCGTAGCATCGTAAAAACTCGCTTGGGATTTTCATCGCATCCGTCGGAATTTTCAAGAATTTTTTCCAATTTTCCACTTGCCCTAATGGTAATATTTTTCCCGGGGAGTCGCAAACGGGGAAGGATATTGTCGGGAAAAAATTGTGTAGCGAATAATAACGTGTCTGCCTCGTGCTAAGCAGACGGAGGATCGAACCTTCATCACTCCATGGGCTTAATGACACTCGGATTTAGAGCTTCCATGACAGTGATCAGAAACGAACTGAAACACAGGTCAGGTTAGGTAAGGTTTGTCAGGAAACAGGACAAGTGTTTACTGACCCGGGTCTTAGTCATATGATGACCCGCAGCTGGAACTTTGGGTCATCTGACTGTGACGTTACTCTGGTTTATTGGTCCACCCCTTTAAAAATAATGGTTATGATTGTTATTGTACTGAAACAGTCAAGAGTGAGCTTTCCAAGTTGGTGGTTAGTTGTGTGTGCTCAGTACTGGAGGTGAAAAATTTGCTCAGTACTGGAGGTGAAAGTGTGCTCTCTACTGGAGGTGAAAGTGTGCTCTGTACTGGAGGTGAAAGTGTGCTCAGGAATAATTGTTAATCATGTTCGTTGCACTGAGAAACTCTTCCTAAGTCCTCGGTCAGTTATCATCTTTGTTTACAGTAGTAGATATATATATATATATATATATATATATATATATATATATATATATATATATATATATATATATATATATATATATATATATATATCCTATTAAAGATCTCAAAGATATATCAATCAAGAAATGAGATAAATTTTTATTTGTTTGTTAAGAAAAAAAAATAAGATAATTTACTAATAAACTCAAAAATTTGAACTCTTCATATTTAGAGAGTTGAATGACTGAACTCAAAAGCACTGATCTGGGACCATCAGACGACCGAAGAATAAATTTCCTTTTGGCAACGCTCAGAGTTTTGGGAAGGAGCTATAAAGCATCTTCATGGACGACTGAGGACAGCTATGGAGAAAGATGGCAGCGGCAGCGGCAGCAGCAGCAGCAGCAGCAGCAGCAGCAGCAGCGCAGCAGCAGCTGCAGCAGCACGGCAACAGCAGCAGCAGCAACAGCAGCAGCGGCAGCAGGCAGCAGCAGCGGCGGCCACCACCAACCACCTCACATTACACTGGACACGACACTCCCCACTATTCTTATTATAATCACGGGGAACCACCGAACCCGCAGGGGTCATACAACTCCACGGAATGGCAGGTATTCAAGTCACACCCCGAGAAAAACTTCAGGAACTTAGACAACCAGTCAGTTGTCAGACTAATAATAATGACAATAATAATAATAATAATAATAATAATAATAATAATAATAATAATAATAATAATAATAATAATAATAATAAAATAATAATAATAATAATAATAATAATAATAATAGAAGGTTGTTGGTAGTGCAAGACAATCAGGCAGACGTGATCAGACGAAGAGGAGGATTACTCCCATTCCTCTGATCAAGAGCCCTTCACCATCATCAAGGCACCTTGACGGAACACCAGGAAGATGAAAGCTTTAAAAT
>WNWK01023383.1:0-31169 GCA_009830355.1 Cherax destructor
GAAAAAATTTTACATTTATAACATAGGATACTACAAATACAGCACATTCTGACAAACATCAATCGACCTGTAGGTAGAGCTTAGAATCTTTTGGTCCAATCTTCCACAACTGGACCAAAGATAAAGTCACAATAAGGAGAGGGACCAGATGTTCATTCCCAGATAAAAAATGGACCAAAAGGACAGTCTCAGGAAGAGAATGATCCACAGGTCATGTCAAATGAAGAAGGACCAAAAGGACAGTCCCTGGAAGACAAGGAAAAAAAAGGACAGTCCCAAGAAGGAAGGGACCAAAGGGTAAGTCCCAGGACGAGAAGGGACCACAGATGAAATCTCTTATTATTCTCAATGATCAACAATTTATGTTAGTGGCAGCCTTCACTGTGTTGTTAATAGCTTTCTGTATCATAAATTACAGGAAAATATTTCGAATAATATTCCAAAAATATGATAATATACAATAAGTTAAAACTACATATCTAAGAAGTTCTACGATCCCCACATCTTTTCAACCTCGTAATCCCTACCCCTACCCCTACCCCGTTATTGACGGTGAAAATATTAACGAGGGTCATGTCTTGGTCAATGGCGTATTTATCAATGCCCATTTGCCACATGGACCATGGCCTACTGTTAAAAGATCTAGTTTCATACATTGATGGTCCGGGTTCGATTCCAGGCAAGGGTGAAACATTAAGTGTGTTTCCTTACACCTGTTGTCCATGTTCACCCATCAGTAAAATGGGTACCTGGGTATTAGTTGAGTATTGTGGGTCGCATCCTGGGACAAAACTGACGTAATTTACCCGTAATGCTTTGCATAACAAGCCTTGTATCCCTTGAACATGTGCTTAGTGGACAGTACCAGACCGTGAGCACCGAGTGGTGTGAGCACCCAGTGATCGAGAGGAGACCGTGAGCACCCAGTGATCGAGAGGAGACCGTGAGCACCCAGTGTTCAAGAGCAGGTTGTGACACCCAGTTGTCAAGAACACACCGTGAGCACCCAGTGGTGTGAGCACTTAGTAGTGGGAGGACCACAAGTAATGTAAAGTTCTTCATTCTTAACTGGGGTCCTCTGCTTTTTAAAATTATTATTAAATATTATTATTACTATATGTTTATTATTATTAATTTTATTATTTTTATTATTATTATTATTATTATTATTATTATTATTATTATTATTATTATTATTATTATTATTAGTTATTATTATTATTTAATTATTATTATCATTATTTAATTATTATTATCATTATGTAATTATTATTATCATTATTTAATTATTATTATCATTATTTAATTATTATTATTTAATTATTATTATCATTATTTAATTATTATTAGTATTATTTAATTATTATTATTATTATTATTATTAATGACAATTCTATTTTTATTTTTATATCTTTCTTTCTTTCAACACGTCGGCCGTTTCCCACCGAAGCGGGGTGGCCGAAAAGGAAAAACGAAAGTTTCTCCTTTTACATTTAGTAATATCTACAGGAGAAGGGGTTACTAGCCCCTTGCTCCAGGCATTTTAGTCGCCTTACGACACGCATGGCTTACGGATGAAGAATTCTGTTCCACTTCCCCATGGAGATAAGAGGAAACAAGAACAAGAACTAGTAAGAAAATAGAAGAAAACCCAGAGGGGTGTGTATATATATGCTTGTACATGAATGTGTAGTGTGACCTAAGTGTAAGTAGAAGTAGCAAGATGTACCTGAAATCTTGCATGTTTATGAGACAGAAAAAAGACACCAGCAATCCTACCATCATGTAAAACAAATATAGGCTTTCGTTTTACACTCACTTGGCAGGACGGTAGTACCTCCCTGGGCGGCTGCTGTCTACCAACCTACTACCTAGGTTATTTTTATATACCTAATAAATTATATTTTTATTGTTATTATCATTAATATTTGGGGAAAATTTTAATGATTTTCCTGTAATTTGTATGTAATAGTTGATGATGATAATAGTATTTATAGTGAAGATGTGTAATGTTAATGTGACTTTTGAAAGGTTCTTAGTCACATGAGATCCAATATTCCCTATAATTTCCTTATATATTGAAAGAAGTTAATTTAGCGAAGTGTAAGTGTTGGAAAAATTAATATTCGGATTAGGAAAATGTATTACACAACTAGAAATATCACTAAATTTTTATAAATACATATGTGTACAAGATAAACCTTTTGGGAGCGTCTATTATGGTGTAATGTGAAGAACAGACCAGCAGTTTGTGAATATTATGTCCAGTGTAATCGTGGCCGATAGAAATATCGGTGGAATTTCTTCACTACAAGACAAGTGAAGAGGAAATACATCGGGAATTGTCTAACTATATAATAAAACATAACCATAATGATTATATGATGGAAAACAGGAGGCAGTAGCCGAATGTGGCACATAAATCATCCAAAAATTAATGTACGCCTCCCAGTCTGTATTGAACTCAATACAATTGGTAAGGTAGCTAGACATTGCCCAATATTTATGTTGAATTTGTGTTAGGAGGCATTAGGGTATATTACCAAGGTAATAACTTGGTGAGTAATGATGTATGATCTTCACTCATTTGGAATAATCCATGTAATTAATAGCTCAAACAAATTGCTCATATCAAGCAATTAAACAAACTATTCAATATACAGTCCACAAAAAATAGCCTGTTTTACTGGTGTAAATTCACTCTTAATAAATATTCAGGAACCATAACTTCCTAACCCAGGATCCCTGAGTTAGTTGGGGAACTGTGACAGTGGACACTGAGGAGGTACATTGTGTGTAACCACAGTGTTCCTAATCCATGGTTCCTGAGTTAGTTGGGGAACTGTGACAGTGGTCACTGAGGAGGGACATTGTGTGTAACCACAGTGTTCCTAATCCAGGGTTCCTGAGTTAGTTGGGGAACTGTGACAGTGGGCACTGAGGAGGTACATTGTGTGTAACCACAGTGTTCCTAATCCAGGGTTCCTGAGTTAGTTGGGGAACTGTGACAGTGAGCACTGAGGAGGTACATTGTGTGTAACCACAGTGTTCCTAATCCAGGGTTCCTGAGTTAGTTGGGGAACTGTGACAGTGGTCACTGAGGAGGGACATTGTAACCACAGTGCCTCTAAAGTCCCACAAGTCTCCAAGATACATCAACATCAGTAAGTTAATTCAGGATTGTGAAGATCCCCCACATAATTTTTTATCAATATCATTATCATTTATTATTATTATTATTATTATTATTATTATTATTATTATTATTTTATTATTATTATTATTATTATTATTATTATTATTATTATTATTATTATTATTATTATTATTATTATTATTATTATTATTATTATTATTATTATTATTATTATTATTTATTATTATTATTATTATTATTATTATTATTATTATTATTATTATTATTATTATATTACGTGTGAACTGAATGAGTTACAAGTCGAGCTACTGAAATGCAAAGATAACTCCAGGAGGCAGCAGCGGTGGCACCAGCAGCATCATAGCAGCCTTTATTCTTCAAAAAACCCAGCGCTCATCAAAGCTTGTGATGGCCTAATTGAAGGTACGACTGCACAAACCCACGTAGATCACAAAATGACCCAAGAATACTAGAAATGCTACCCAAACCTTAACATAATTGACGATATATGGTAGACAGCCCTGCAAACCCAAACATCGCCCACGCTGCCAGACGAACGCCTAACCCAAGCTAAAGGAAATAAAGCCTCCTCCATAGCTTCACTAGTGATACTATGAGAAGAACTCACAGAAGAACCAACAACAGTAACAAGAAACCAACGCTAAGGACTCTGCAACTCAACATGTCTACCCAGCAGGAAGCCGGTGCATCATCAGCCCCCCACACCCCCGCCCGGGATCCGACAACAGCAACAACGTCAAACATGGCTGACTCTCCCTCCAAACCCACCAACTTCGTAGGATTCCATCCTGGTCACCAAGGTATGACTATTCCTGATCCTATTAGGGAATACATCATTGCCCTCGAAGCTGAAAACAAAGACATCAAAGCAACACTAGTGAAATATGAATCCAAGTTAACTAACCTCGAGATCAAGATCCAAAACCTTGAAGAGAAGATTACATCGGGAAGTAATGACACAGTAAATTCTTTGCAAACAGCTATAACCAGTCATACCGATCAAATAACAATCCTGAATATGAAGGTGGAAGAAGCAATCAAGGACTGGAATAACAACATGCACACTCGACTTAATGAATATCTTGATTTTCAAGATGACAAAACCGAACAAGATAACTTGTCTGATGCAGTTATAATAAACAACAACCACATTTCCAGAGATATAATCCAATCCCAGTGCAAGGAAACTGTTATCACTATATTAAAAGACCACCTACGAGTTAATGTGCAAAGTAATGAAATCAAAGTAACAAGATTGCTAAGTAAACAAGGTAAACATAGTATTATGATCAGACTTCATTCATATGATACAAAAAAGGACCTAATTAAAGCAGCAATTACAATGAAAAATGGAGTGTACATCAACGAGTGCCTAACCAGGAAACGTCAAAACCTTCTGTTTAGGTTGAGAAAACTTAAACTGGAGAACAAAATCCATCAGTGCTTCACTCGTGATGGGAAAATACTAGTTCGAAAAGCATCAACAGGTCAGCAATTTTCTATATCAAACGAACGTGATCTCACCAACTTCCTTAGACAAGCTGACATTACCATTACTGATTAGTCAATTGTCCTCAACACATAATATACGTGTGGTGTATTAGTGTATGTTCTTACTACATTATTGTGCAATTCTTTGTACTAACGTTTACTAGCTAGTACCAACTACCTCATATACAATGTACTTTTTTTTAGTGCTATTACTTGCTTAAACTTTATACTATAAATCAAATCTTGCTTCTAAATTAATTTTAAATTATATTTACTATCTGTCCATTTAATTTAGTCCCCATTTATATATTCTCTTGAAATAGTTCTCAACAAATCAATACCTAGTACTGCCTTTCATCCCATAACTCCTTTACTCTAAGCTTTAAAAAATAATTAAGGTGCTAATTCAGGTGCTAGTTTTACTCTCATTGTTTACTATTATATTCCCTAAAGTGTTTTGTTCTCATTGTTTACTATTATATTCCGTAGTTTCACTATTTAAAAAAAAAATAACTAACTGCCACAGTTCTTATATTAATTTTTATTAAAATAATTAAGGTGCTAACTCAGGTGCTAAATTGTTTTACTTTTATTGTTTGCTATTATTTCCCTAGCTCCTTTATTTCTAGCTTTTGAATAACTACCATAGTTCATTTAATTGCATTTGTAAAAATAACTAAGGTACAAATTCACGTGCCAAGAACTCTTTACTTGTCCTATTCTTAAGTCTAATTATAGAATCACACTCATTATTATGAACCCAAACATTGATCCTGACATCAACCTCTTATTAAATGACTTACATGACCCTAACAACAACTGTAATTATTATACCGCAGAACAAGCAAAAGCATTACTCAGAGCCAACAATAACATAACTATATTTAACTACAATATCAGATCTTTAAGCAAGCATTACGATCACCTCATAGCATGACTAAATTCCCTGCAGGCCAGTATGTCCATCATTGCTCTCACTAAAGCCTGGCTAAAGCCTAATACTACAGATATCTATGCCATTGCTTGTTACACAGCCATACACAACTATAGGCCAGACCAACAAGGAAGTGGCACAACTATTTACTATTCAGACCAGCTTGAATGTATCAACAATACTTGCACAAGAGATGAACATGGAGAATATTTAATAGCTAAGTTTAAATCAAAATACCTACAAAAACCTCTCACAGTGATAAACATCTACAGAGTACCACAATCAAATATTAGCCAATTTAGTGAAAAATTAGGAAGTATGATTACTGATGCACACATGAACAAAGACCACTTAATACTAACAGGAGATTTCAAAATCAATCTCCTACAAGATCAGGACCCACAAGTAACTGAATTCACAAACATTATGAGCAACTGCTTGCTTGTACCAACAGTAACAAAACCAACAAGAATCTCTGAAACTAGTGCCTCCTTATTAGACCACATCTGGACTAACACCATATCCCCTCTAAAATCAGGCATACTCACAGATAATACCACAGACCACTACCCTACCTTTCTCATAACCAACCTAGATACATTACCCCAAGAGACTACTAAAGTTACTTTCAGACTACATAATGAGGCAGCTCTTAATAACTTCATAACAGCTATGACAAACATCGACTGGCAAACCGAGTTAGACACCTATACAGATACTGACATATGTATTAATAATTTTCTAAAAAAGACTCAATACCTCTATAACATGCATTGCCCTAAAAAAACTAAACAAAAATGTCATGCTAAAATTATGTTCATATTTCATAGCTTAAATGCTCAACTATACTTACATTGTAAACTGTCTACTATAATTCTTACCTTTTAGCCTCAAAATCCCTTACTTAATTGCTCAATGAGAAATAGTTTACCAAATATAATATAGTACAAAAGTTGAAACTTATACCTCATGTATCCTTATGTACCCTTGTGCTCCTTGTAACTTATCTAATGACCATATAATTTGTTAATGCAACACATATTGTTTAATCTTATTTAATTAATTTTATAAATAAGACAAAAGCATAAAACTATGTTTCAAAAATGTTATAGTCTAAAGTATTCAAATTTCATAGCTTAAATACTCAACTATACTCATATTGTAAACTATCTACTAAGATTCTTACCATTTAGTTTTAAGTTAATTTTAAGTATGCCCAAAATGCCCTGCATATTAGGAGCTTTTGGCATGTACACCTCATAACATCTCATAACAAATTGTAACTCTTTGTATCATGTCCAAATAAACTACTATTACCATTACTATTACTATGAAATCTCTGCAACAAATTCACCTTAATAGTGGAGCCAACAAGACTGGAAAATACTCCCGACCTTATTTACACTAATTATGATGAACTTGTACGAAATATGACAGTATCAAAGACTTTGATGACAACATAATCGAAGAACACACGTGTATACGCAGGGCTCCAGACCAGTAAAATGTGTTCAGCAATCTGGGAGCCTTCACCAAATTCAACTTCAATAACAAAAACATAGATTGAGATCAAATTAACCATGTCCTATAAGAAACAAACTAGGAAGATATCCTAAACAATAGGGATCCAAACAATTGCCAAGAATTAACTTTGGAGCTCTTCATCAGTCCTGATACAGAGATAACTGAGAACTAGTATTTATAATTGCAGGAGTAAGGTGTCAAGTTGTGAGAGGTAAGTAGTAGTGCAACTGTGATGTGATTGTGATTGAGAAGGAGCTGTCAGCATCATGTTACAGCTGTCTCCAAACTGGGAAATATTCTGTTGATAGACAGTTTGGATGTGGTGGATTTTGATGGATTGTTATTGACGATAATTATGGCAGCATCTGTGAACTTTTGTCGTAGTGTATCATCTTAACGACTAATGAACAAAAAGGCACAATACCATGATTGAAACAATACACAATAACCAGCACATAGGAGAGGCAACCTTATGATGACGTTTCGCTCCGACTTTTATCCCTTACAAATCTCACTAAGTATACATAGGAGAAAGGGACAGGGATGGGAAAGAGAAAGAAGTTTAGAAGAAGCGGTAGACGTAATGTTGGTAGTGGAAGTACTACTACTACTACTACCACTACTTCCACTACCAGCATTACCTCTACCACTACTTCTCCACTTCTTTCTTCCTCTCGTTCCCGTCCCCTTCTGTATATGCTGCCTCCTTCACCTTCCTGCGTCAGTGTAACTTGTAAATGATCCAAGTCAGACCGAAACGTTGTCATAAACTTTTCTATCCTATGTGTGGGTTATTTGTGTATTATGGCCTTAGTAAACTTCAAAAGGTGCCCAACATGGTTTGTGGTAAACACGCGTTATTAAGATTGTCACATGTTGCAGGTGTTATTGTGCTCACAGATACTATATCTTGTTACGTCCCCACATGATATTATGTACACTCGTGCGCTAGTGATGGAGTCGCGTTTGTATTTCTACTCTTATTTTTTTAATGGCATTTAAAGTGTTGGTTTACCTGGAGAGGGTTTCGGGGGTCATCGCCCCCGCGGCTCAGTCTAAGACCAGGCCTCATGGTGGATCAGGGTGTGATCAACCAGGCTGTTACTGCCGGCCGCACGCAAACTGACGTACGAACCACAGCCCGGTTAGTCAGGTACTGACTTAGGTGCCTGTCGAGTGCCTTCATGAAGACAGCCAGGGGTCTATTGAAATCCCCTAATGTATGCTGGGAGGAAGTTGAACAGTCTTGGGCCCCTGCCACTTATGGTGTTGTCTCTCAGTGTACTCGTGGCGCCCCTGCTTTTTATCGGGGAATGTTGTATCTCCTGCCGAGTCTTTTCCTTTCATAGGGAGTGATTTTCGTGTGCAGGTTTGGTACCAATCCCTCCAGGACCTTCCAAGTGTATATTATCATGTATCTCTCTCGCCTGCGTTCCAGGGAATACAGATCAAGGACCTTCAACCATTCCCAGTAATTTAGGTGCTTTATCGCACTTGTGGCTATATTAACAAGATTATTTTTGTCAAATATGTTGGAAACGTTAGTTGCCACGTCGAAAATAGGTTAAATAAATGAGAATAAGTTAAATAAGTGTATTGGAAGAATGGGATGGATTTGAGAAGGACTTGGCCAAGTACGAGCCAGAAGACCTACTGCAGTGTGCCTCTATTCTTAAGTTTTAAGTTAGTCTTGTATAGAATGTATGTCACATGTTTTTGCAATCAGGTACGAAATGTAAGAGAAAATGTAGCGAGTTGAATGAATGAGTAATGTATACGTACTCTTCCTCGATGAACTGCGGACTGGAAATTCTGTAAAGTCTTAGAAAGAAGCCTGTAACTATCCCTGTTTGAGTCCTGGTGTTCTGCTGGGAGAAGAACTGTAGCATATCGGTTTTGTAGGTCGGCTTGAGGTAAACTTAATAAAATAGTGTCTGTTTTCACCTGTGAATAGAAGCACGTGGAGAAAAGGCAAATAAATGGTTGTCCCTATTCTCCTCTAGAATAAATTTAATTGATGAGTCCCGAGTGTTGGTGTTGCGGATGCCACGCACTAATATACCTTTGACTATTATAACCTAAATATCATCAAAGTATTGTATCCAAGTAACTGATCTATGGATGGTATTGGCCCATATGTTCTCTATGAACATATGGGCCAGGACTGCTGACGGGCGAATCTATGGCTAACCCAAATAGTTTATATATGTTTTCTTCAAATCTGAAGAAAGATACATGCAATTCTGTATCTAAAGTAAGATACATGTAATTCTGTATCTAAAGTAAGATACATGTAATTCTGTATCTAAATAAGATACCTGCAACTCTGTATCAAAGGAATATACATGCAACTCTGTATCTAAGGAAGATTCAGGCAACTCTGTATCTTAGGAAGATACATGCAACTCTGTATCTAAGAAAGATACAGGCAACTATCTAAGGAAGATACAGGCAACTATCTAAGGAAGATACAGTCAACTATCTAAGGAAGATACAGGCAATATCTAAGGAAGATACAGGCAATATCTAAGGAAGATACAGGCAGCTCTCTATTTAAGGAAGATACATGCAACTCTGTATCTAAGGAAGATACAGGCAACTCTGTATCTAAGGAAGATACAGACAACTCTGTATCTAAGGAAGATACAGGCAACTCTGTATCTAAGGAAGATACAGGCAACTCTGTATCTAAGGAAGATACATGCAACGCTGATCATCTGGTACATTGGTGAATAAGGCAGTGACGCTGAAATTGCAAGGTACTTATCACTCAGGTGGAGCTCCCTCACGCTGACAAATCGCACCCAGGAGCTTCAATATTTCGCTTGAAGTCCTGCTACCTTGTGTGTGGCGCTGCAAATACCAGACCTGATGGGTCTTATATGCGCATTGTGTTTGTGGGCTATCACGACATTCTCAGTTCCATCAAAACTCAACAATAGTTCTGTTCATGATGACTGTGTGGAGTTTTAATGCTGAACGAGATGCACTATACACGTTGGAAAACTATTCTAACAAATAATCCCTGTAATTACGTAAATATAAACCCAAGTCTCGCTAATACAATGCTGGAACACTATATTTCCTAATCACATGCCTTCTTCTAAATTTCAAGTGTAATCTAATTTACTAACATTATTAGGGTCCGTTGAATCAAGTCTGTGAGAAGACCCCTGTTGTGGTGAATCAGATGTATGAGAGGGTCCTGGGCGAGATGATCCCGAGCAGTGGACGAGGCGAGGTGGGTCCAGGTGGTGTGATGTATCCACACGATGAGATGACTCAGATCGACAACAATGAACTTGCTGAACAAAATATGCGATGATTAGGGTGATGTTAATACGTGTAAGAAGTATAATGATGGAAAAGGGAGATGCTAAGAAACATTCTTATAGTTGTTTAATGAAAATAAATACATTGGAACCTCGGTTTTCGTATGCCCTAGTTGGAGAAAATTCTTGGAGAAATTAGTATTATATGAAGATGGTTACAAGGTCAATCAAACTCTTAGTTTCCCAAAAGCAGGAATGATCATATATTTCAGAAATTATTCACATAGTTATTCATGTGAATATATTGTTGACTTCGACTTTGAATGCACTACCGGTAACACTGTGCGTAAGGGTGAAATTGATACTTATCACAAGGCTTTTGTCCACTATATTGTTTATGATCGGGAAGAACATGTAATTAGCCAGAAAAGTTTTAAGGGAATTGAGGCTGGTAATGATTCTATTTTAAAAGTGAACCATAAACGGAAGGTTATTAAAGGGAGGAGGCGATACTATGATATAAATATGACTGATGATAATAAAGCCAGATTCGAATCACAGACCACATGTGAATGATGCAGAAATCCCTTTCCATCATTATTCCATGTTCTTTAATAATATATTCAATTATTTAGGAGTTATTTTAAAGGAATTAAATGTTACCAAATATGATATTGAGATTCATTCCAAACATGTACTCAAAGTTTTGTGAATGGATATGGGTAATGACAGGTTTCAAGATTCTCTGAGTTTATTGAAAAGGTCTCTTTCGAACCTAGCAGAGCAAAATATTAAGGCTGGGAAATCTTCGAGGAATACTCAGAGTAAATTTAAAGATATTCCTAAGGATGGGTTACTCTTGTTATGTAAAGGCAAGGAAATTCAATGCTATGATTACATTGAGATTGGAAAAGTTAGATGAAAAACAGATGCCACTTAAAGATAAATTATCTAATTCATTAAGAAATAGTGCGATTATCCAAGAAGATTACGAATAGGCACAAAGTTTTTTCTGCTGGGAAATTGTAAGACTTTGGGTGATTACTTAATTATCTGAAGACGCAATGTCCCATGGTATCCAAAGTTTTCAAGCTGGCTAGTAATGATATCTTTGGGAAATTAATACTTAATATTACAAAGTTTGGGGACCTGGAGTGGGTTTCGGGGGTCAACGCCCCCGCGGCTCGGTCTGAGACCAGGCATCGTGGTGGATCAGGGTCTGCTGAACCAGGCTGTTACTGCTGGCCGCACGCAAACTGGCGTACGAACCACAGCCCGGCTGGTCAGGTACTAACTTTATGTGCCTGTCCAGTGCCTTCTTGAAGACAGCCAGGGACACATACACATATATAAATAATGAGTAAGCTCTCTCTGAAGCTGCCAAAAATATTACACATGTGGTTCAAGACAAAGTAATATGATAATTTACAAAGCCAAAATTAATGATTAATCAACCTTTTTATCTCGGTTTTCAAATTCTCAAGATTGCCCCAATTTTTTTATTATTTTTCGTATAGTGTTAAAGTCTCACTATGTGGATGATGTTTATTTGTTGTATATAGACACAGATTCTCATATATTCATCATAAAATGTAGGGATTTGCACAATTAGTTGAAGATGGAACCGCTGGTTACATGTATGGACTTCTATAATTAGCACAGAGATCATCCATTGTATGATTTAGTAGGAAAAGAGAATTGGGATTATTAAAATCTGAAATGGGACATTACGATATTAGTGAGTTAGTAGTTCTCAAGGCACAAATGTATTATGTAAAGGTGTCAGGTAGGATGGATAATATCAGTAGAACAAAGGATGGATATCAGTAGAACAAAGGATGGATAATATCAGTAGAACAAAGGATGGATAATATCAGTAGAACAAAGGATGGATAATATCAGTAGAACAAAGGATGGATAATATCAGTAGAACAAAGGGAATCCTATCCCATAAAAAAAAAAAAAAAAAAAAAAACATACCAAGGGTAGGCTTCGAACCCGCGGTTAGAGAGTCTCAAAACTCCATGCCTTTCTTAACTAATACTCGCTATTGCAATGCACTGACTAAACCAGATAAGGAGACATTAGAGTGTAAATAATTTATCAATGTGAAGGGACAAAGGTGTTCATAGTATAGCATGATGAGGGGGGATTATAGCATGAAGAGGGGGATTATAACATGAAGAGGGGGATTATAGCATGAAGAGGGGATTATAGCATGAAGAGGGGGAGATTATAGCATGAAGAGGGGGAGATTATAGCATGTAGAGGGGGAATATAGCAGGAAGAGGGGATTATAGCATGAAAGGGGGAGATTATAGCATGATGAGGGGGGTTATAGCAGGAAGAGGGGGATTATAGCAGGAAGAGGGGATTATAGCAGGAAGAGGGGATTATAGCATGAAGAGGGGAGATTATAGCATGAAGAGGGGAATATAGCATAAAGAGGGAGAAGATCATAGCATGAAGAGGGGGGATTATAGCATGAAGAGGGGAGATCATAGCATGAAAAGGTGGGTACATCATAGTATGAAGAGGGAGGATTATAGCATGAAGAGGGGGGAGATCATAGCATGAAGAGGGGGGATTATAGCATGAAGAGGGGGGAGATCATAGCATGAAAAGGTGGGTACATCATAGTATGAAGAGGGAGGATTATAGCATGAAGAGGGGGGAGATCATAGCATGAAGAGGTGGGGGAGATCATAGTATGAAGAGGGAGGATTATAGCATGAAGAAGGGGAGATCATAGCATGAAGAGGTGGGGGAGATGATAGTATGAAGAGGGAGAATTATAGCATGAAGAGGGAATAGATTATAGCATGAAGAGGTGGGGTACACTTTGCTGCTTCCATCATCCAGGTACACTTTGCTGCTTCCATCAGCCAAGCACACTTTGCTGCTTCCATCAGCCAGGTACACTTTGCTGCTTCCATCATCCAGGTATACTTTGCTGCTTCCATCACCCAGGTACAGTTTGCTGCTTCCATCATCCAGGTACACTTTGCTACTTCCATCAGCCAGGTACACTTTGCTGATTCCATCATCCAGGTATACTTTGCTGTTTCCATCATCCAGGTACACTTTGCTGCTTCCATCAGCCAGGTACACTTTGCTGATTCCATCATCCAGGTATACTTTGCTGCTTCCATCATCCAGGTACACTTTGCTGCTTCCATCAGCCAGGTACACTTTGCTGCTTCCATCATCCAGGTATACTTTGCTGCTTCCATCATCCAGGTATACTTTGCTGCTTCCATCATCCAGGTACACTTTGCTGCTTCCATCATCCAGGTACACTTTGCTGCTTCCATCATCCAGGTACACTTTGCTGCTTCCATCATCCAGGTACACTTTGCTGCTTCCATCATCCAGGTACAGTTTGCTGCTTCCATCATCCAGGTATACTTTGCTGCTTCCATCATCCAGGTACACTTTGCTGCTTCCATCATCCAGGTACACTTTGCTGCTTCCATCATCCAGGTACAGTTTGCTGCTTCCATCATCCAGGTACACTTTGCTGCTTCCATCATCCAGGTATACTTTGCTGCTTCCATCAGCCAGGTACAGTTTGCTGCTTCCATCATCCAGGTACACTTTGCTGATTCCATCATCCAGGTATACTTTGCTGCTTCCATCATCCAGGTACACTTTGCTGCTTCCATCAGCCAGGTACACTTTGCTGCTTCCATCATCCAGGTATACTTTGCTGCTTCCATCATCCAGGTATACTTTGCTGCTTCCATCAGCCAGGTACACTTTGCTGCTTCCATCATCCAGGTACACTTTGCTGCTTCCATCATCCAGGTATACTTTGCTGCTTCCATCAGCCAGGTACACTTTGCTGCTTCCATCATCCAGGTATACTTTGCTGCTTCCATCATCCAGGTACAGTTTGCTGCTTCCATCATCCAGGTACACTTTGCTGCTTCCATCATCCAGGTACACTTTGCTGCTTCCATCATCCAGGTACACTTTGCTGCTTCCATCATCCAGGTACAGTTTGCTGCTTCCATCATCCAGGTATACTTTGCTGCTTCCATCATCCAGGTATACTTTGCTGCTTCCATCATCCAGGTACACTTTGCTGCTTCCATCATCCAGGTACACTTTGCTGCTTCCATCATCCAGGTACACTTTGCTGCTTCCATCATCCAGGTACACTTTGCTGCTTCCATCAGCCAGGCACACTTTGCTGCTTCCATCATCCAGGTACACTTTGCTGCTTCCATCAGCCAGGTACACTTTGCTGCTTCCATCAGTCAGGTACACTTTACTGCTTCCATCAGCCAGGTACACCTTGCAGGAAGCGGAGTGTTGTGGGGAAACTTCAGCCTAACACATTCATCATTAGAGGAAAGATTTGTAGCACCCTGTGTGTACCAAGGATATTTCGTGTCACAATGCCTATCAATCATGTGAATCTGGTTAAGTCAGCTCTGTAGCTCTCTCTCACTTATTTTTTGCTTACTTTTGACTGTCTGATAGCCACTATCATTCCCCACACGTGCAGGAATAAGTTTCTCCAAATGAGCTGTCATGTTTGCTAATGTTTGTACCCCTTGCAAGACTTTTACAACACAATTTCTCATGAATTAATATTGACTCAAGTCACAATTGTAAAATACATCACCACATGAAGTAAAAGAATTCAAATTCATTGAACACTTCCACTGGACTCAACTTTGTCTATTAATTAATAGGATATACACCTCACACAAGTCACATTATGAGACATCCAGTAGGAGAGGTAATAATATGGCACACAGCATAATGGACGAAGACTGGGGCATACATCTAAGCACAAATTACATACACTGATACATGTTTGCGTACACACACACACACACACACACTTATGCGCAAATGAAGAGGAGGCCCTACCTAGTACTAAAAGAGTGTACCTAATAAAGTGGCCAATGAGTGTATGAAACTACAGACAAATAGCATAAAGTCTGGGTTTAGCACGAAAACAGTGTGCATAAGGCCAGACACAGTACAGTGTGTATGAGGCCAGACACAGTACAGTGTGTATTACCTGGAGTTTACCTGGAGAGAGTTCCAGGGGTCAACGCCCCTGCAACCCGGTCTGTGACCAGGCCTCATGTTGGATCAGAGCCTGATCAACTAGGCTGTTACTGCTGGCCGCACGCAGTCCAACGTACGAACCACAGCCTGGGCTGGTCAGGCACCGACTTTAGGTGCCTGTCCAGTGCCCGCTTGAAGACAGCCAGTGGTCTATTGGTAATCCCCCTTATGTATGCTGGGAGGCAGTTGAACAGTCTTGGGCCCCTGACACTTATTGTGTTGTCTCTCAACGTGCTAGTGGCACCCCTGCTTTTCATTGGGGGGATGTTACATCGTCTGCCGAGTCTTTTGGTTTCGTAGGGAGTGACTCTCGTGTGCAAATTTGGTACTAATCCCTCTAGGATTTTCCAAGTGTATATAATAATGTATCTCTCCTGCCTGCATTCCAGGGAGTACAGGTTTAGGAACTTCAAGTGTTCCCAGTAATTGAGGTGGTTTATTGTAGTTATGCGTGCCGTGAAGGTTCTCTGTACATTTTCTAGTTCAGCAATTTCACCTGCCTTGAAAGGTGCAGTTAGTGTGCAGCAATATCCCAGCAAAGATAGAACAAGCGACCTGAAAAGTGTCAACATGGGCTTGGCATCCCTGGTTTTGAAGGTTCTCATTATCCATCCTGTCATTTTTCTGGCAGATGCGATTGCTACAGTGTTATGGTCCTTGAAGGTGAGATCCTCTGTCATGATCACTCCCAGGTCTTTGACATTAATTTTTCGCTCTATTGTGTGGTTGGAATTTGTTTTATACTCCAATGAGATTTTAATTTCCTCACATTTTCCATATCGGAGTAAATTAAAATTCTCATCATTGAACTTCATATTGTTTTCTGCAGCCCATTAAAGATTTGGTTGATGTCTGCTTGGAGTCTTGCAGTGTCTTCAATGGTGGACACTGTCATGCAGAATCGGGTGTCATCTGCAAAGGAAGATACGGCACTGTGGCTGATATCCCTGTCTATGTCCGATATAAGGATGAGGAACAGGATGGGAGTGAGTACTGTGCATTGTGGAACAGAGCTTTTCACCGTAGCCGCCTCAGACTTTACTCTGTTGACTACTACTCTTTGTGTTCTACTTGTTAGGAAATTATAGATCCATCTACCAACTTTTCCTGTTATTCCTTTATCACGCATTTTGTGTGCTATTACACCATGGTCACACTTATCAAAGGCTTTTGCAAAGTCTGTGTATATAACATCTGCATTCTGTTTGTCTTCTAGAGCATCCAGGACCTTGTCGTAGTGGTCCAGTAGTTGGGACAGACAGGAGCGACCTGCTCTAAACCCATGCTGCCCTGGGTTGTGTAATTGATAGTTATCTAGATGAGTGGCGATCTTGCTTCTTAGAACCCTTTCAAAGATTTTTATGATATGGGACGTTAGCGCTATTGGTCTGTAGTTCTTTGCTATTGCTTTACTGTCGCCTTTGTGGAGTGGGTCTATGGTATGAGGCCAGACACAGTTCAGTGTGTATGAAGCCAGACACAGTACAGTGTGTATGAGGCCAGACACAGTACAGTGTGTATGAGGCCAGACACAGTACAGTGTGTATGAGGCTAGACACAGTACAGTGTACGAGACCAGACACAGTACAGAGTGTATGAGGCTAGACACAGTACAGTGTGTATGAGGCTAGACACAGTACAGTGTGTATGAGGGCAGACACAGTACAGGTGTATGAGCCAGACAAGTACAGTGTGTATGAGGCCAGACACAGTACAGTGTGTATGAGGCCAGACAAGTACAGTGTGTATGAGACAGACACAGTACAGTGTGTATGAGGCCAGATACAGTACAGTGTGTATGAGACCAGATACAGTACAGTGTGTATGAGGCCAGACACAGTACAGTGTGTATGAGGCCAGACACAGGTTCACGTCACCACTGAGCAAGGTACAAGTCACCACTGAGCAAGGTTCACGTCACCACTGAACAAGGTACACGTCACCACTAAGCAAGGTACAAGTCACCACTGAGCAAGGTTCACGTCACCACTAAGCAAGGTTCACGTCACCACTGAGCAAGGTTCACGTCACCACTAAGCAAGGTACACGTCACCACTGAGCAAGGTACACGTCACCACTGAGCAAGGTTCAAGGTTGTCAATCTATCTTCATGTGGAAGATTCTTTATAAAGTGGATTAATTTTCTCATCGTTCTCTGTAATTTCTCGACTGTATTTATATCTATTCTGTAATATGGCGACCAAAACTGAACTCCATAATCTAAGTGAGGTCTTACTAGTGATGTATAGAGCTGTAAGAGTTATTGTTACTTATACTTCTTGATATAAATCCAAGTAATCTGTTATCCTTGTTGCGCACACTTAGGCACTGCTGTCTTGGCAATAACTTATCTAGATCCCCCTGACGTTCATTAGTGTCCTCAGAATCTATTATTCAGACCATTTTTGTGTCAGCGAATTTTTTCATGTCACTTCTTATGGCATGGGATAGCATGACATGGTATGGAATTCCTTTTGCTTTTAACATAAAACATTTTTTGGCGCCTATTTCACTAATATTGTATTGTGCCGTTTCATATTTTAACCAACAATTGTCTTTTCTTAGTATTATCACACAGTGTATGAGGTTGTATTATCATACAGTGTATTAGGTTGTATTATCATACAGTGTATGAGGTTGTATCTGTACATCCTCTTCAAGGGGGGCTCCTTGCTATGGTGAAGAGGCTCTTGGTCTGAGGAATTGGACCTTTTGGTTTTCTTCATCAGACCGAACCTAATTACCCCCCAATCCCCCCTACCTTTTCCCATTTTCCCCATCCTCCCTTTTTTCCCTTTCCTCCTCTTCCTCCTCATCCCTCCCATATTTCCTTCCCATTTTTACCCTGGGAGCTTCCCTCCACAGGCATTCTAGTTCCTAGGTAGGGGAAAGGGTATCGTGGTCCATCGCATTCTGTTGAGGTCCTTGGCGGTGGTGTAGTTTGCCGTGGAATCTGGATCGCCTGGGGATGTCCCGATCCCTCTCCGGTCTCCCGGGGGGTTTACCTTGGGTATCTTTCGGGCGACGGGTGTATCTCTGGAGGCCACCTTTCGGATTCCAGGGGTGATGGCCGAAGGCGGTATGCTTTGTGGCGGATATCCGGCCGCCCTCTCTTTTGTCCGCCGAGGTGGCTAGGTGGATGTGAGGTTGCTATCCCGGATTGCTGGTTTACTGACATGAAGGGTAGGGTATGGCACGGGTTCCATGCAGCATCTGCACTACTTGCGGTGTTGAGGTCTTCTTGGGCGCGGAGGGGGATTTACGCCCCTTTCATTCCTCCTAGGAGCTATTCCTCCACGTTCCCCCCTTTTTTTATTCTTTTTTTATTTTTCTTTTCTTTTCTTCTTTCTTTTTGTCTTAAAAATAAAAAGAAAGAAGTAACCTAACCATGGCTGACCCAATCCATGAACCCAATACCCCCGGGCCCCTTCCTGATACCGCACCTAGTTCTGACCTTACCTCGTTACCGGACAACTCTTCGGACAACTCTAATACCCCTGTACCTCTTGCTGGTGCCGGTTCGTCACCTGCTTCAGGAACCGGGGTTCCGACCAGACCTTTTGACATATCTGACCTTCGTTTTTCTCTGACCTTGATTCCGGCTTCTCCCTCGACGGTGCGGCAATTTTCGAATCGCTCGCCAGTCTCATATCGGACCACCCCCGGTCCCACACCCAAACGACCAAGACCCTTACATGACGATTCGACTCTTCCTTCTCGTTCATCTCAGAAACGACTAGCACATAGCACACTCCCCTTAGATACTTTGTTTCACACTACTCAATGGACAAAGTTTTTTACTCTCAGACCGACTACTCCAACTACCTACCTTTCCGATCATAGCATTGGTAAAGCTCTCCTACGCCATGTAGGCAAAGATATCTCTTTTCACGCTCTCAAGAGCGGCACTCGCATCATCACGGTCCAGAATGCTGGCCAAGCTCGCAATCTTTCCTTCTTACGACCATAGATACTATTCCTATCACTATTGACAAGCATTATTCTCTTAATTCTTGTAGTGGTACTGTCATTTTACCCCATACCATTGTCCAACGGAATTTCCAGACATGTGGTGAAGACATTTTGGAGCAACTTGAGCTCCAAGAACTCCCTATCCTTAAGGTTGACACTTTTACCCTCCCTGCCAATAAGCGAAGACGTTTTCCTTGCAATATAGCTCGTTTAACGTTTGACTGCCGTGAACTCCCACCTTCGGTCTACATTGCAGGTCAACGTTTACAAGTTCGAAAGGTGACCCTTACACCACAGCAGTGTAGAAACTCCTGGCGTTTTGGTCATCCAGCGAAATATTGCAGGTCCATGGCCGAATGCCCAGTCTGTGGTGCCGACGACCATGCCAGTCCTTCTTGTACTTTACCTCCCTCTTGCCTTAACTGTCATGAGGCACATCCATCGTACTCTCGCCGTTGTCAGGTTTACCTGAATGAGCGGGAAATCCGTTGTCTCAAAGAGGCGGAAGGCTTCTCATATGCTATGGCCGTCTCTCATCTACGCCTTCAAGGGAGACTTCCCCGTATTTCCTATTCTCGCATTGCTAAACGTCGCCCCACTTCTGGGGTCCCAACTTCCTCGACTTCCTCTGTGGTTCCAACATCCTCAGTTACCCCTGTCTCGAATCCTTTTGATGTTCTTGGCTCAGAGGTCCCTACCTCGGCATTCAATACTGTCCACACTCCTCCCTCTACTCACTTGCACAGTTCTGAGTCTACTCGTCCTCGTCCTTCACCTAAACCTCAGCGCCTTCCTTCTTCTCATAAGTCTGGCAAACAATGCTGGCAAACAATGCTGGGTTCTTCGCCTTTGACTATTCTGTAACGTGTGTGGAGGTTCATCTTCCTCCTCGTCTAATTTCTTCATCCCTGTCCCCTCTCAAGTTCCTTTCCTGACTGACCCTCCCAGGCCACTCCCACTTTTGTCCTTTCCCAAGCCCTTCGACAGTTTCCTCTTCTATCTCCTCGCCCCTACTTTTGTACAGTCTATAGACTCCCGATAGTTGCTCACTCTCCTTCCATTTCTAATGTTCCGCATTCTGCATCTTTGTCTTCCGAAAATCTGGAAGCTATTGCAGAATATATTTTAGTAAAGGACACAAATGCGTATGTGACATTTATTGTGGAACGTTTCGCTCTAGGAGCTTTTCGCCGGCTTGAAAAGCTCCTGAAGCGAACGTTGCCACAATAAAATGTCACATTAGTTGCATTTGTGTCCTTTACTAACATATTGTCGGTAATTCTACCAATATTATTACAGAATATATTTAGAGTCTGAACGATAATGGACGCTGCTCCATCTGAGGTTCCTCCTCCTCTCTCTTCTTCGTCTACACCCCTCCTTCCTTCACAACGCTCTCCTCCTTCTCTGATTACAGGTTTTCCGCTGCCTCCACATGTAGACTTTTCTAACCCTAGTCCATAGATACCTCTCACTTCGACTTATATCTTTCTCTCCATAAATCATGGCTTATTTGCAGTGGAATATCCGAGGCCTCAGGGGTAACCGGGGTGAACTTCAGGTGTTGCTCTCCCAGTTTTCCCTGTTGGGGTCTGTTTGCAAGAACCCAAATTACAATCCACTGTTATCAGGCTATTTTCAGGCTATGATTTGTTATATTCATCGGATCTTTTTTCCGATGGAACCTTTAACGAAAGTGCTCTTCTTATACGCACTGGTGTTCCATACCATCAGCTCTATGTTCCTTCTTCCTTGCATTACACCGCAGCCTGTATCCACTTAATAAGTGGTATACACTTTGTTCTTTATATCTCTCCCCTTCGCGGGCATTGTCTATCCCAGATGTTGATTTTCTGGTTTCTTCTTTACCGCCACCCCTTCTGTTACTTGGCGATTTTAATGCACACTATTTTCTCTGGAGAGGGTCGCACTGTGACTCCGTGGCGTTCAGTTGAGGCATTTCTTGCTTCTCTCCCCTCCATGTTTTAAATACGGGTACTCCTACCCATTTTGATCCTCGAACTCATTCTTTCTCCTGTATCCATCTCTCCATCTGCTCTTCCTCAACAGTCCTTGACTTCACCTGGTCTGTCCTCCTGGACTTACATGACAGCGATCATTTCCAATCGTCCTTAAGTCCCCTTCATTTTTCCACCTCCTCGTTGCCCACGCTGGCAATTTGACCGGGCGAAATGGGACCTTTGCACACATCTTACTGCCTTTCATGAGGTTCCTTCCTCGTCCTCCATTGATGAGGTTTTATATATCTTTTCATCCTCTGTCTCACATTCTATTCCCCAAACCTCAGGCAAGCTTTCTCAGAAGTGCGTGCCTTGGTGGTCTCCTGCTTGTGCTCGGGCAGTAAGTTTGAAACACGCTGCGTGGGGCAGGTATCGATATAACAGAACCACAGAGAGACTTCTTGATTTTAAGCAGAAGAGAGCACTTGCTCGTCGTGTCATACGTGATGCTAAACGCACTTGCTGGCGAGATTACGTTTCTACTGTCACTTCGGCTTCCTGATGAGTGCAGTCTGGAAAGTGCGGAAATTGAGTGGTAATTCTCCCCGACCCGGCTCCTGTCCTTCAGGTTGCCAGTGTCGATAAAGCACACCCCTTGCCGTTGCCACTGAAATTGGTAATCATCTTGTCCGCATTTCTCAGGGGCTCCATCTATGCACCTCGTTCCTTTCTTCTAAGTCTGCCAGCGAGTTAAAGCCCTTAGATTTTGCTTCTCTTAGAAAGAATCTTATAATGTGCCTTTTACCCTTCAAGAACTGGAGGCAACACTCTCTGCTTGCCGATCATCGGCAGCTGGGCCAGACGGCATACATATTCGTATGCTACAGCACTTACATCAGTCTGCTCTTACTGTCCTCTTACGACTCTTTAATCTTGTATGGTCGCAAGGAGTTCTTCCCCAACTGTGGAAGTCTGCTATTGTTCTCCTTTTCGCAAACCAGGTACTACGGGACGTGATACCTCCCACTACCGTCCCATCGCTCTTACCAGTGCTGTTTGCAGGATGGAACGTCTAGTTAATAGACGTTTGATGTGGTATTTAGAGACGCACAATAGTCAGCCCTCCCCTTATGATTTTAATAAACCCAGGTACTGATTTAACGATCGTTAATTATTAAATAACAAAGAAGAGCATACCACGGGGGTTATAATGATCGTTAAACCTCAGCACCCGGTTTTTGGTTGGGAGGCAGCCATGGCAGTTTTACATACACTAATAAAATAAACACTTTTGCATGCCACAAGAGGATAGGTTTTTGTTATTTGCTATAGACTAAAAACTCAAACAGTCTAAATTTTAGATAAAGTGTGGTGCACATTTTCTAATTTGCCTATAAGGAAAAAAGAGTAATTGTGGTTGATCAAGATCTCAGCAGTTTTCTCAACTGCAACTCAACTTGACTTTATTTATATATCTAATATGTCTAATCTATTCATTTAAGCACTAAACACAACAATCAGTACTTCCCGACATTGAAAAGGTAAAATTTGGGAGTATATAGGAAATGGGGAAAAAAACCACTCTGGACGACGCCAAAAAAAAGTTTTTACTTTTTGTCTCTCAACCAAGGGGAAGTGAGCAGACCCCTTTTCCACTTAGCTGTCGGGGAGTTCGATTGATGGATTAGGAATAAACACCCCGATGGAGGGTTGGTAACTTATATTAGTGGTAAAATAAGGAGAGTATTCAGAGCCTGGTGCCTGACCTGTTCTCACTATGCCTTGTCTTCAACTGGGGCAGCCTGACGGCACGCACGGCATTCAAAGAGCTCGTGACGTCATGATATGTCAGCAGTGAGTCACCTAATGGTCAGTGATTCTCGTAAGGAGGTGAATCAGTAATGGTTACTGGATGAGTACAGTACTGCCTCCACCCCCCACTGCCTCCACCTCCCACTGCCACCACCTCCCACCTTACACATCTGCTGCTGAGAAGAACAAAAGGAGTTTTTCTGGCAGTGCCAGTAAGTGTCTGTTTTCCCCCAAATTTTAATGAAACTTTATATGACCATGTTTTAGACACAATCAGAGGAAAAAATAAATGAAATCGGATATAAAAAAAAACGAAACCTCAAATTGCAACAACCTTTATATTTTCCGGCTGAGGTAAATCGCGGATACTGGACCCGAGGTTTTGTTCGCTCTATGACCTCCGCAATCCTTCCATGTATAGGATTGTCACAGATGTTAGTAGTCGTCTTTATTTGTCGTCGCTCCTCCCTTTCGTCCCTTTTCTCTTCGTCTACATTCACTCCTGTCTTCCCTTCAGCTCCCATTCTATATGTTCATGTGACATCCCCCTTTCCCCCTGCCCCTTGGAATTTCCCCCTGCTGTCCGTGTCTGTTCTATTCCTCTACCTTACGCGAAAGCCCAACTACCTACGGCGGCTTCTCACTCTTTGTTTCTAAACCATTCCGTTCTCTTTCCATGCCATCGCAGTATACACCGATGGTTCAAAGTCATCTGACGGCGTCGGATTCACAGCAGTGTTTCCGGACAGCGTCGTACGAGGGCATCTATTACCCTCGGCTAGCATATTTACGGCTGAATTGTATGCCATTCTTGGGCACTTATCCGATTGCATCTATGCCTGTGTCACCATTTGTGGTCGTTTCAGACTCCTTAGTGCTTTACAGGCTATCCGTAAAATTGATACCCCTCGCTCCCTAGTTCTTCGTATCCACCTTTGTTTACACGTATCTTTAGCAAGCATAAAGATATTGTCTTTTGTTGGGTCCCTGGTCAAGTTGACGTACAGGGCAATGAACAGCAGACACTGCTGCGCGGTCAGCAGTACATGACCTTCCTGTTTCATATAGAGGTGTGCCTTTCACGGACTATTTTGCGGTCATTGCTACCCACCTTCGCACCCCCTTTGGGAAAACGCTGGTCTGACCTGCTGAATAACAAACTTCATTCTATTAAACCGGTTATAGGTTTCTGGCCGCCTTCTTGTCACCAATGTGAGGTTGGGGGGACACACCCTTTCCGTCTTCGCATCGCCACACCCGTCACTCACGGGGTCTCATGGGGGAGGCTCCTGCCCCCTCTGTGAGCATTGTCAGGTTCGTGCTTTGGCATATTCTGTTATGCCCCCTCAAGAGCCCCAAAAATTTACCTCCAACGGCTCTTTTGCTTTTGGGCCCCTTTTTTTACCTTCCCCTTCTTTCAGATGGACCCCCCTTTTAAACCCGATCTCTCGTTGACTTTTTTACAGAAAATGACTTATACAAAACTCAAAAATTATACCCCTAGCACCCCTCAGTCCCCTTTTTACCTTGATCTCTTGCTACCCCCTCCTCCCCCACTATCCACTGTCCTGCTGCACCCATACCCTACAATCATCCATCTCCCTTACAACCCATTCTCCCCGCATCCTACAATAACCCGCAGCGCATAACCCCCGTGGTTTAGCCTATTTGATTATTAATAATGGACCCAGGATCGGTGGTCCCTGTATTTAAATTATTAATTGTATTTACGAGTTCAAGAAGGTGATGGGGAAAAGCTGATAGTGGGCCTTTTTTTAACCCCAGCAGGTCTGACCCCCAGTTAAGTGAGTTTTTCACCCAGGTACAATATGCAAAAAATTTCTAAAAAAATTCTTATTTTTAAAAATTTAGTTTAAAACTCGCCCATCATTTGCTCTCTCTATACATTGTTTTTCCCCCTTTTTTAACCTCTTTTTTTTTCTCCCAAAATTCCCCCTTCTTTTTTCCATTCTATTTTGTAAAGCCCCTCTTAACATTTTCTCCCTCTACTTATCTCACTATTACCCTTTGCTCTTGTTGCCTCCCCCCACCCCCTTTCCTGTAACCACAAACTTCTACTGAACACTAAACACCCCATTCTTAAACGTAGCCCATACATCTTCTCAACTCTCATTGCCTATAATCACACTAGCCCATCTATTCTCCAGTAGTTGTGTATATCTTAACCTAACTGCCTCCTTTAGTTTATAAATCTTCACATCTCTCTTTTGCTTGCTGCTTCTTTTATTCATCTTTGTATCCCATCTACCTTTACTCTCATTGTAGCAACAACTAAAAAGTGAGCCGATATATCTGTGGCCCTCTATAAACATGCACATCCTGAAGTCTACCCTAAAGTCTTTTATCTACCAATACATAGTCCAAATAAAATACTGTCGTTACGCCCAATGTCATATCATCATGAATACTTATTTATCCTTTTTCTTAAAAATGTATTACTCTATAACCAAACCTCTTTTTCTATAAAATTCAATCAAAGGCCTCATTATCATTTACATCTGGCAATTCCCAGCTGTATAACCTTTTGTGGTTTAGCTTCTTTTTTGATAATAATAAAAATGTCAATCTACCCCAAATTTACTTATTACACCTTCTTAAATGTTTCTCCTACTTTAGCATTTAGAACCCTACCACAATTACTCTTTCCACTTGGTACAAAAGTTCCAAAACACTCGCTTGGACATCACTCAAGATCTCTCCTCTATACCTTCCTCTTCTCCAGGTGCACTTTATTATGACCCACTTTTTTCTCACATCCGACCCTTATTTTAATTAAAATCCAGAATTCCTGATACATTTATATTCCTTTTCTTCTATAATTGATCCTTCAACATTATTGCTACTCCTTCCTTAGCTTTCCTCAACTGTGATGTAAAGTTCTCTAGTAAAGGTGGTATTTGTCAGCCCTCTATGGCCCTGTCAGCCCTCTGAGGGACTTAGCCCTCCCTTCCAGAAGGGGCTAGTGGGCTCTTTTTCCTTCCTCGTAAGCAGTTTTATGAGGGGCACATGTATGTACCAGAGTCTAAGGCACACCTTCCTCTCCCTTCTTTGCTAGAGATCTTGATCAACTACACAGTGAGGGTTAAACAAGAGTAATTACTCATTTCCTTAGTAGGCAAATTAAGAGAAAATGTGCACCACCCTTTATCTACAAGTTGGGAGACTGTTATGAGTTCTCTAGTCTATAGCTAAATAACAAGAAACCTATCCTCTTGTGGCATGCAAAGAGTGTGTTATATTTTATTCAGTGTATGTACACACTGTCATATAGGTTGCCTCCAACCAGCGAACTTGGGTGTTGAGGTTTAACGATCGTTATAACTCCTGTGGTTTAGCTTTCTATTTGGATTATAATAATAATTAACGTGATCGTTAAATCAGTACCTGGGTTTATTAATCCAATCATAAGGGGAGGTCTGACAATTGTTGAGCTGATGTGGTATCACTCAGTCAGCTCTCTTGCCAGATTCTTACTGCTGCTGGTTGAGCATTTGGGTTCTCTCTCTCTGGCTTCTCTTTGTTGTTGCCTGAATTGCTGGGCCGTTGTACACTTATTTCCCAAACTCTTTACATAGTGTACATATCTATACATATAATTGATGAAGAAAAAATACAATTTAAAGACTACCGCTTTGTGTATTTTCGCTCCAAGTCAGTCCCGTTACAACCAGGCTAACAGGCCATTATTACCTTTGCGTAATATGGGAAGCATTGTCCAAGATGGAACTGGAGTTGAAGCTAGTCTTGGTATTATTCAGATAGTTTTTGCTATCGCTCGGCATTGTATGTCAGCTTTGCCATCGTTTCTGTTATTGTGTGTCAGCCTTGCTTTTTTGTGTATGTGTATCCTGTTGTCTCTGTTCATTGCTGCTTGGGTATGTATTATAAAGAGCATGTTGTTGGGGTTAATGCCACCTTCCATATGAGTCAAAGGATTGGTGTTCCGAATTCGTGACATTCGTACAAAGTTGAGAGCTAAAGCAAATTTTATGGGCGCACCAAAACTGACGTATCTCCCACTTACAGGAGCTGTTAATCGCAGGTCTCCACTTAGGTTACTTCAGAATTTGGGAGGGACAACAGAGCAAGACCAGCAGTCTCGTGAAGCAACAGGTGCATCAGGTTTGTCTAAGGGCAAGTCCACTTCATTGGCGCTCGAATTAGCCAAACTCAATCTTGCGCAAACCAGGGGGCAGCGAGCATATGCTAGGGAGGAGATTGATAGAGAGAAGGAGAGAGGGAATTCAAGCATACTGTATATGACTTTAGTTTGAAAAAGGCAGTACTGCTAGTTCTCGTTTGTTGAAGCCGAGCATAAACAGTTTTTCTTTGAGGCATTTGAAACCAGGTTCAGAGCATTAAGGTGGCCTGAGGTGCACTGGGCAGCATTAAGTGCATACAACGTTCTATGGTAAGGCACGGAGCTAAGATTCTGTGTTAAACAATGACAGTTCTTGGGTCTTATCGTTGTATTCTCACCAAGTACAGGAGGAAATTCAAACTATGCAAAGATTGTTGTCAGTCTTATGTCGACTTTGCAAGGCAGCAATCAAAAGCATTCACCAAGTGGTACAAGGCGAGTTGTGTTGCTAATTTTCTCGGACTTTGGTACAGCTTATCTTGGTGGATAACCTGCTGGAATATGTTGGACCAAAGGTTTGAGTTGTTCTGAAGATCATTCGTTGGCCATCGCATTGGAAGCAGCCAGGTTACTTTACTTTTGTGATCAACTGCTCCTTTGTCTGGAGCAGTCTTATCTTTCTTCTCAACAGCCTGGCATAAGCATAGATTGTCAAAGAAGAGTTCCTGACTGGAGGTGGACAAAGTACAAGACGAAGGTGAACGACGAGGACAAACAACTAAGTCACGCTGGAGAGCCACGTTATCCAACTTACGGTCAAATTGGCGAGCCACGTTATAGTCAAGGTCCACCTACTCGTGCTCAACACGGTGAGAAACGCTGTCAGTATATAGACTGGCGCCAATCACAAAATCAGTAGGGAGCCAAGATAGTATGTTTCAATTGCCATAAAACCTGACATATAAAGCCAACACTGCCCAACAAAACCCCAACAGTTAGGGAAAATTACTAATCTCTTTAGTGAAATGAACCAGAAAGAAGTGTAGGATGGCCCAATACTACAGTACGTGTCATATCTCCTTTCAGGAAAATTCAAAGAAAATAAAAGTAAGAACATTTAAGGATACTGGGGGCATATTGTTCCCAATGAAAGGGAGTACTTAGGGCTCTGAAAACCCAAAATGTCATTACACATATCAGTTCTTTTAGAAGCTTTTGGAGGAGCATTATTTTCTGTCCCTTTTCATAAAATATATGTCAGAGTAATTATGTAGATGTTTTGACTGATTTCATGAAAGATGCCATATTATTACTGGGTAATAACATTAATTCTACTAAATGTCCTTGAACCTATAATGACTAATTATTCTCCGATGTTGTCCATAACTCGGGCAAAATCCCAAGGGATGTCTGATGAGAATGCTAACTCTTACTTGGACGACTTGATCTTGACTAGCCAATTTTTTTACGATGAAAACTGGCCAGAGCTTGCAATTTGGTGAACAGACCAAGGTCAAGCCTTCCCATTCCAAGACTGCCAGATATCTCTGTTTCACGCTCAAGGGACTGTCTTTTCGGGAGGAACAGCGAAAAGACCCTTAATTGAATTTCGCCTTCAGGCAGCCATAGGTGAATCATCCTTAGATCACCCAGTCAAATATAAAATTAAAAATTACTTTTAAGCTGCACTGAGACTGGAAAGGAGGTAGAGGGAAGGCTATATTAAATATAGCTCATAACTCGTTTGGAGGCCACTTATAATTACTAAAACCATGTATGGAATACTAAAAGAATGTTTTTTGGCCAAAGCTAAATCAAGGTGCGAAGAATCATATCCACTGTTATAGAGAATGTCAGCAAGTAGTGGGGAAACCTAGACACCCTATTGAACCTGCACCTCTCCCCATTCCTGCAGATGGAGAGCCTTTTTCAGAGTTAATCATAGATTGTGTAGGTCCATTACCTCAAGTCCAAGTCGGGGAATCAGTATTTATTCACTATTATGAACAAAGTTACTAGATATCCAGAGGCAATCCCAATGCACAGTATCACTACCAAAGCCATTCTTAAGGCCTTAACTAGGTTTAATTTCCTGCTTTGGCATTCCCAAATCTATTCAGAGTGATCAAGGTACTAATTTTACTGCCAAAGCATTTAGGGAAGCATTAACTAGGCTGGAATAATCATAAATTATCCACTGCCTATCATCCTCAGTCACAAGGCGCCTTGAAAGATTTTATCAAACATTAAAAACCATGATGAGAACTTATTGCATGCATTTCCTACAGACTGGGATGAATCACTTCCTCTGTTGCTGTTCACAATGAGAGAAACTGTGCAGGAGTCTACAGGGTTCAGTCCGTTTGAGCTAATCTTTGGGCACAATGTACAAGGTCCTCTTCGAGTGCTCAAGGAAGGATGGATGGGAGAAGATGCCTGCATAACATACAACCCTTCTTCAAAGTTGCAGGTGGAACGTCAGTTGGCTAAGGCTAACTTAAAAGCAGCTCAAAATACTATGAAACAGAGGTGTGACAGAAACTCAAAGCTTCGCTCCTTCCATCCAGGAGACAAGGTGCTTGGTGCAGGAACCTATACCTGACCCACCTTAAAAGCTAGATTTACGGGACAGACGCAAATTGTGAGTAAACTATCCTATGTAAATTAGTGGTAGCTCCTCTTGACAAGTCCTTAAAGAGGAAACATACCACATATAATCAGATTAAAGCATTTCATTCTCCAAATAAAGTCTCAGTAATGATTCTGTCCTCTGCCTCTGTAGACGACCCTGACTCTTGCACCCTGTTCTGAAATTCAAGCAAAGCTTCCCAATTCTGTCCTCCTTAAAGACTGGTGCTGTCTAAGAATCAAGTAACAAGTTTAACTGCGCTCCTGACATCTTTTCGGATGTTCAAAAATGTACACTAGACATGACTGTAGATGTTGGAAACTCTAAACCTATTAAACTCTCCCCGTACAGAGCTAATCCTGAAAAACAGAGGCTACTTCAGCAGGAGGTAGCATTTCTGTTAGACATGGGTTAGTGGAGGAGTCATCTAGTCCGTGGGCTTCACCGTACATCCTTATTAAGAAAGCTGATGGAGGGTTTCAAATGTGTACAGACACTTTCCAGATGCTTACCCTCTGCCACGTTGGATGACGTAATCGACTTCGTGGGTAAGGCTATTTTGTGTCCAAATTAGACCTCCTTAAAGGTTACTATCAGGTGCCTTTTGACAGATAAGGCGAAGGAAATCTCTGCCTTCGTAATTCCAGGAGGTCATTATCAATATACAGTAACCCCTTTGGAATGAAAATCCGCCTGCATCATTCCAAAACTGATCCATCAGGCTATTAAAGTACTTGAAGGCATCGCGCTTACCTAGATGACATTGTAATTTTGTCGGATACTTGGGACCAACATATGTTTAGACTTAAACTCTCTTGAGACTTTTCAGAGTTTCCAATTAACTGTTAATTTATCTAAGTCATCTTTGCCAATCTACTGTTAGTTTTTGGGCCATGAAGTAGGTAGAGGCAAAGTGGCCCCAAAATTTCATAAATTTTGCCATTAAAAATTATCCAGTACCTCATGATAGAAAATTCCTCCAACGTTTCCTAGGTATGGTAGGGTTTTATAGACGATTCTGTAAATTTTTGAGATGTGGTAGCCCCCTAACCTCACTTACCAGTCACAAAACCCATTTTCAGTGGACCCCAGAGTGTCAAGACGCTTTCACTAAAGTGTCTCCTGATTTCCCCAAAACCTTTACATTACAGGTTAATGCTTGTGAGTCGGGGGAGATGGCAGTACTTCTACAACAATTGGGGAAGA
>WNWK01023384.1:0-31167 GCA_009830355.1 Cherax destructor
AATGGATTCAAGTTAGATAAGTTTAGATTTAGAAAGGATATAGGAAAGTATTGGTTTGGAAATAGGGTAGTTGATGAGTGGAACAGTCTGCCTAGTAGGGTTATTGAAGCTAGGACCTTGGGTAGTTTCAAATTTAGGTTGGATAAATTCATGAGTGAGAGGGTTGGATTTGAGTGGGACTCGGCATGAGTGGGTAAAATTGTCAAAGCTTATTTCTTGGGTAGCATTGAAAATTGGGTTGAGCAAATATTCTGTTAGTGGGACGGATTGTGAAGGACCTGCCTAGTATGGGCCAACAGGCCTGCTGCAGTGTTCCTCCTTTCTTATGTTCTTATGTAACAATAACCAGCAGGGGTTAAGAGAGTCGTGTTTCCTGAGTAATCTAGCAGTGGAGACGCCGTATTATTAGATACATTTAACTGTAACTTTTTCTTAACAGAGAAGTGTCAAGAGACCTCACACATTAGAGACCGCTCAAACAAACCTGGGCTCTGGAACTCTGTGCAGGTGGCTTGTTCTGGAAGTAGGTGATGATTAAGAAACGTTTCGCCTACACAGTAGGCTTCTTCAGTCATGTACGAAGGCAGCAGGTGTAGTAGTGAAATGAAGGAAGTAGGTATTCCATAACTGATTTGTTGAATGGCAACTAACTGAGGCAACTAATACCTCCTTACATGTGTTTCTGCCCATATGCCTGACATTTACTTACGGTGCGCCGTGGCCTGATAGCGAGGGTCTGCGTTCGATTCCCAGTGCGGGTAGAAACAGAGGCGTTACTTTACACCGGTTGTCTATGTTCACCCATCAGTAAACTGGGTACCTAGGAGTTAGTAGACTGGTGTGGGTCGCATCCTGGGACAAGGACCTGATTTGGGGAAATGCTCTGCATAACAAGGGGCTTTCTATATAGTAGTATCATTGAGTATCATTGATGTCAGCTATGGTCTGTATACCTTGTACATGTACTTGTAGTAAATAAAGATATTATTATTATTATTATTATTATTATTGTTATCATTATAGTATCAGTAGTTGTACCTAAAGTCCTGAGAGTGACCATGTGATTGTTGAAAGTGATTCGGGCAGAATCATGGGTTTGTTCATGGAACCATCCCTGCTTGTCGTACGAGAAAGCAATCCCCATGGAAGAAATTTTTCCATAAGGGCAAACACCATACTGATTGATCTTAATATCCATATCCAGTAAGAGTGGAAGACGAACTTCCACCAGACCATACGATAATGTTATTTTCCTGAAGGCGAATCCTGTCTGGCAGGTTGAAGACAAATATTTCTCTCCACAGATTTTAGAGTGAAACTTAAGAGCCTATTTAGCATGCTTAACAGTGAAAACCCATAGCATTAACAGGTGAAAAGATAGGATTGTATTTCACTGGAATCAGGTACGACACCTACATATCTGCATATACAGTAGTGTGCATGCTAATTGGGACAGTGATGAAATAAGACATTTATTTGGAAAAATTAATGTTTATTTGAAAAATACACTGCAATGATATGACAGATAATTGATTTAATAAGAGATACGACTACCCTTGCTTTTATAATAATAATAATAATAATAATAAGAATATTTTATTTCAACATGATACATATTTGTACAAAGAAATATAATAGTTGGGTGAACATGCCAAAAGCCCTTTTATATGCAAACCATTTTGGGCAAACTTAAAACTAACTTAAGATTAATAAGGCAATAACAGTAAGGTCATTAGGTGAGTTACAATGAATACGAGGAACTTGAATATTCTGTTAGGTTATGCTATATGGCTTTAATAAGTTTGTAGAGAAGAATTACAATTGTGATTATTAACCTTAGGTAGTCACAATGGAATGATTAACATTTGAGATGAATACAGATATTGAGACTAAGTATATATTGATTATAAAGTTTTACATATGTTCATGATATTGAGCAAATGTACGTATAGTTTTTACATATATATTTAAGATGGGCTGAGATAGGTTCAGGAGATAAGGTGTTTTTTTAACTGTAATTTTAAAAATGCTGAGTCAGTGGTTCTGGAGATTTCTGGCAGACTTCCAGATTTTGGGACCTTTTATGTACACTTGAGTTTTTGGAAAGATTTAGCCTGACACGGGGAATGTCATAGAGATTTTTGTGCATTACTACTACTTGATCAATGTTGAACACGTTTTGGTAAGTTCTTCGTCTTGGTATCAGGTCCTAATAACAGCAGCAATTAGCTTCTCCACAGTTGAACAGTCCTGTTTCGCGATCCTGCATTTGGTTATTGTCCAAAGATTCTCATCTGGGTTGAGGTCAGGAGTATTTCCAGGCCAATTTAGAACATTTAGCAAACTCTTCGCAGAATGTCAGTATTTTTCTGGAAATGTGTCATGGAGAAAGATCCTGCTGGAAAATGCCTTCTCCATCACGAAAGTTTCTATCCACAATGAGTTGCCAGGATTGCTTTGTATTTGTCACTCTTCATTGTTCCTCAATAATAAGCCGTCCAGGGCCTTCAGCAGTAAATCTACCCCAAAATATTTTAGGTGGATGTTGTGACGCTTGTTGAATCTGTCCATTTCAAAGAGGTTCGCCTTTGCTCCGTCTCAATACCACTGATCTATACCCATGTACTTCAAAATGCACCTCATCTGAAAATATAACTTTTCTCCATTTGTCTTCCATCCATTATGATCGACTTCCCACTGAAGCCGTTTTTGCTTCATGGCAGCAGTCAATAATTGTTTCTTTACCGGCTTTCTGGCAGTTGTGCCAACTTCAAGGAGCCTTCGTCGAACACTTGAAGAATCAACATTTACTCAAATTGAAGATAAATCTCTGTAGATCTTTGCTGGTTTTCTTAGGATCATTCATACTATTTCTTATGATAAACCTTGTCATTGTGATGCGTTGTCTTGCGTTTTCTTCTACATCTTCCTCGACGCAGCGCTCCACAATCACCAGTGTTGTCTTCACAATCCGACTAACAGTCGACTATGCTAGACTCAAATTTTCGGCGATCTGTATACTTAAACCAGCATGTTTTCTAAGACCTACAATACTTCCATGCTTCCTAGATTTAACATCCATTATGAATTTCAGTAATGAATTGAAGGGGAGAATTTGGCGAAACCACATTCACTCATGGAGAATGCTTACAGGAGTAGCTTTACAGAACAACAGCTGTTGTAGCACTGACTAAAGTCGCAGGGTAAAACCACAGGTGGATGGTTGCCAGAAATCAGTAGCAAACTTTTCTGAAAAGAAAAGAACCCAAACTACATTAATTAAGCTGGAGTCTGAGACATATCATAAGATAATCGCAAAAATTTACTCCTGTCCCATTTAATTTGCACACTAAACTCCCACATTCTCAAGTGTTAATTTTCAGAAGGATTTGTTAATTAGCTTGCCACTCCCAGTCCGTGGTAACTTGCCACTCACAGTCCGTGGTAACTTGCCACTCCCAGTCCGTGGTAACTTGCCACTCACAGTCCGTGGTAACTTGCCACTCCCAGTCCGTGGTAACTTGACACTCCCAGTCCGTGGTAACTTGCCACTCACAGTCCATGGTAACTTGCCACTCCCAGTCCGTGGTAACTTGCCACTCACAGTCCGTGGTAACTTGCCACTCCCAGTCCGTGGTAACTTGACACTCCCAGTCCGTGGTAACTTGCCACTCCCAGTCCGTGGTAACTTGCCACTCCCAGTCCGTGATAACTTGCCACTCCCAGTCCGTGGTAACTTGCCACTCCCAGTCCGTGGTAACTTGCCACTCCCAGTCCGTGGTAACTTGCCACTCCCAGTCCGTGGTAACTTGCCACTCCCAGTCCGTGGTAACTTGCCACTCCCAGTCCGTGGTAACTTGCCACTCCCAGTCCGTGGTAACTTGCCACTCCCAGTCCATGGTAACTTGCCACTCCCAGTCCGTGGTAACTTGCCACTCCCAGTCCGTGGTAACTTGCCACTCCCAGTCCGTGGTAACTTGCCACTCCCAGTACATGGTAACTTGCCACTCCCAGTCCGTGGTAACTCTGCCACCCCAGTCCATGGTAACTTGCCACTCCCAGTCCGTGGTAACTTGCCACTCCCAGTCCGTGGTAACTTGCCACTCCCAGTCCGTGGTAACTTGCCACTCCCAGTCCATGGTAACTTGCCACTCCCAGTCCGTGGTAACCTGCCACTCCCAGTCCGTGGTAATCCTTGCCACTCCCAGTCCGTGGTAACTTGCCACTCCCAGTCCATGGTAACTTGCCCTCCCAGTCCGTGGTAACTTGCCACTCCCAGTCCGTGGTAACTTGCCACTCCCAGTCCGTGGTAACTTGCCACTCCCAGTCCGTGGTAATTGCCACTCCCAGTCCGTGGTAACTTGCCACTCCCAGTCCTGGTAACTTGCCACTCCCAGTCTGGTAACTTGCCACTCCCAGTCCGTGGTAACTTGCCACTCCCAGTCCGTGGTAACTTGCCACTCCCAGTCCATGGTAACTTGCCACTCCCAGTCCGTGGTAACTTGCCACTCCCAGTCCGTGGTAACTTGCCACTCCCAGTCCGTGGTAACTTGCCACTCCCAGTTCATGGTAACTTGCCACTCCCAGTCCGTGGTAACTTGCCACTCCCAGTCCATGGTAACTTGCCACTCCCAGTCCGTGGTAACTTGCCACTCCCAGTCCGTGGTAACTTGCCACTCCCAGTCCGTGGTAACTTGCCCCTCCCAGTCCATGGTAACGCACTCCAGTCCTGGTAACGCCACTCCCAGTCCTGTGTGTATGGAACTGCCACTCCCAGTCCGTGGTAACTTGCCACTCCAGTCCGTGGTAACTTGCCACTCCCAGTCCGTGGTAACTTGCCACTCCCAGTCCGTGTAACTGCCACTCCCAGTCCGTGGTAACTTGCCACTCCCAGTCCGTGGTAACTTGCCACTCCCAGTCCGTGGTAACGCACTCCGTCTGGTAACTCTCACTCCCAGTCCGTGGTAACTTGCCACTCCCAGTCCGTGGTAACTTGCCACTCCCAGTCCGTGGTAACTTGCCACTCCCAGTCTGTGGTAACTTGCCACTCCCAGTCCGTGGTAACTTGCCACTCCCAGTCCGTGGTAACTTGCCACTCCCAGTCCGTGGTAACTTGCCACTCCCAGTCTGTGGTAACTTGCCACTCCCAGTCCATGGTAACTTGACACTCACAGTCCATGGTAACTTGCACTCCCAGTCCGTGGTAACTGCACTCCCAGTCTGGTAACTTGCCACTCCCAGTCCATGGTAACTTGCACTCCCAGTCCGTGGTAACTTGCCACTCCCAGTCTGTGGTAACTTGCCACCCAGTCCTCTTGGACCTAGTTCCATGGTCAACGCCACTCGACAGCCATGGTAATCAGCCTGCAGTCCAGTGTAGCTGCCCTCCAGTCCGAGTATGAACCACAGCCCCTGTCAGGTAGACTTGGTGCCTGTCCAGTCTCTGAACACAGTCTATTGGTAATCCCTTAGTACCTGGAGCATTGACAGTCTTGCCCAGTCCTTATGTGGTCTTAACCTGTGCACCCCAGTCTTTGGAGATTACACTCGCTAGTCTTGTGGTAGGGAGTGACACTCGTCAATTGGTACTAATCCTCTGGTCTTCCACAGTGTAAATAACTATGTATCCTCCGCCTGACTTCAGAGTCAGTTAGGAACTTCCTGCAGTCCTGGTAATTGAGGTGGTTTATCGCGAGTCCGTGAAGGTTCTCTCCATGTCTCTGGTCGCAATTCACCTCCTTAAGGTGCATGTTGCAGCATATTCCAGCCTAGTAAACAAGGACCTGAAAAATCAACATGGACTTGCATCCTGGTTAATCTTATACCATCCGTCATTTTTAGCAGATGCATGCACAGTCCTTGAGTAACCTTGAGCACTCCCAGTCCATGTTTGCTTATTGTGGTGAATTTGTATAATCCGATGGTAAATTCCTCACGTCCATGGTAATTGAATCCAGTCATTGAACTTCATATTGTTTTCTCCCATTAGATGGTTATGTCTGCTTGGAGTCTTGCAGTGTCTTCAATGGTGGACACTGTCATGCAGATTTAGGTGTCATCTGCAAAGGAAGACACTGCACTGTGGTTTATATCCCTGTCTATGTCCGATATGAGGATGAGGAACAGGATGGGAGCGAGTACTGTGCCTTGTGGAACAGAGCTTTTCACCGTAACTGCCTCAGACTTTACTCTGTTGACTGCTACTCTTTGTGTTCTATTTGTTAGGAAATTATAACCTTCTGCCAACTTTTCCTGTTATTCCTTTATCACGCATTTTGTGTGCTGTTACACCATGGTCACATTTCTCAAAGGCTTTTGAAAAGTCTGTGTATATAATGTCTGCATTCTGTTTGTCTTCCAGAGCATCCAGGACCTAGTCGTAGTGGTCCAGTAGTTGGGACAGACAGGAGCGACCTGCTCTAAACCCATGCTGCCCTGGGTTGTGTAATTGATGAGTATCTAGATGAGTGGTGATCTTGCTTCTTAGAACCCTTTCAAAGATTTTTATGATATGGGACGTTAGCGCTATTGGTCTGTAGTTCTTTGCTATTGCTTTACTGCCGCCTTTGTGGAGTGGGGCTATGTCTGTTGTTTTTAGTAACTGCGGGACGACCCCAGTGTCCATGCTCCCTCTCCATAGGATGTTAAAAGCACGTGATAGGGGCTTCTTGCAGTTCTTGATGAAACGGAGTTCCATGAGTCTGGGACTGGAGCGGAGTGCATGGGCATGTCATTTATCGCCTTTTCGAAGTCATTTGGCGTCAGGATAATGTCAGATAGATTTGCGTCTATCAAGTTCTGTGGCACTCTCATAAAAAATTCACTTAGGTCTTCGACTTTCAGTCTGGTTAGCAGCTCACTAAAAACTGAGTCATACTGGGACTTTAGTAACTCACTCTTTTCCTTGCTGTCATCTGTGTAGGACCATCCCGTTTAAGTAGGGGCCCAATACTGGATGTTGCTCTCGACTTTGATTTGGCATAAGAAAAGAAATACTTTGGGTTTCTTTCAATTTCATTTATGGCTTTTAGTTCTTCCCGCATTTCTTGATTCCTGTAAGATTCCTTTAGTTTTAGTTCGATGTTTGCTATTTCTCTGACCAGTGTCTCCCTACGTATTTCAGATATATTGGCCTCTTGTAGCCGCTCCGTTATTCTTTGCCTTCGCCTGTATAGGGAACGCCTTTCTCTTTCTAGTTTACATCTTCTCCTTTTCCTTAAGGAAATTTGCCTTGAGCAAACCTCAAGTGCCACAGAGTTAATTTGTTCTAGACATAGGTTAGGATCTGAAATGCTTAAGCTATCTTCCCAGTTTATATCATTTAGGACTTGGTTTACTTGGTCCCACCTTATGTTTTTGTTACTGAAGTTGAATTTGGAGAAGGCTCCCTCCCAACTGATCACATTTTGTCGGCCTGAGGCTCCTCCCATGCATGTCTGGACCTCTATTATGTTGTGATCTGAGTATATTGTTTTTGATATGATGACATTTCGTATCAGATCATCATTGTTGGTGAAGATGAGGTCCAGCGTATTCTCTAATCTTGTGGACTCTACTATTTGCTGGTTTACGGTGAATTTGGTGCAGAGATTTAAAAGTTCATGTGTGTGCGAGTTTTCATCTGAGCTGCCTCCTGGTGTTATCTCTGCCACTCCCAGTACATGGTAACTATCCAGACCATGGTAACTTCCAAGTCCGCGGTAACTTCCCACTCCCAGTCCGTGGTTACTTCCCACTCTCAGTTCGTGGTAACTTCCCAGTCCGTGGTAACCTTCCACTCCCAGTCCGCGGTAACTTCCCAGTCCGTGGTAACTTGCCACTTCCAGTCCGCGGTAACTTCCCACTCCCAGTCCGTGGTTACTTCCCACTCTCAGTTCGTGGTAACTTCCCAGTCCGTGGTAACCTTCCACTCCCAGTCCGTGGTAACTTCCCAGTCCGTGGTAACTTGCCACTTCCAGTCCGCGGTAACTTCCACTCCCAGTCCGTGGTTACTTCCCACTCTCAGTTCGTGGTAACTTCCCAGTCCGTGGTAACCTTCCACTCCCAGTCCGTGGTAACTTCCCAGTCCGTGGTAACTTCCCAGTCCGTGGTAACTTCCCAGTCCGTGGTAACTTGCCACTTCCAGTCCGCGGTAACTTCCCACTCTCAGTCCGTGGTTACTTCCCACTCCCAGTCCGTGGTAACTTCCCAGTCCGTGGTTACTTCCCACTCCCAGTCCGTGGTTACTTCCCACTCTCAGTTCGTGGTAACTTCCCACTTCCAGGCCGCGGTAACTTCCCACTCCCAGTCCGTGGTTACTTCCCACTCCCAGTCCGTGGTTACTTCCCACTCCCAGTCCGTGGTAACTTCCCAGTCCGTGGTTACTTCACCCCAGTCCGTGGTTACTTCCACTCCCAGTCCGTGGTTACTTCCCACTTCCAGTCCGCGGTAACTTCCCACTCCCAGTCCGTGGTAACTTCCCACTCTCAGTTCGTGGTAACTTCCCACTCCCAGTCCGTGGTTACTTCCCACTCTCAGTCCGTGGTTACTTCCCACTCCCAGTCCGTGGTAACTTCCCACTCTCAGTTCGTGGTAACTTCCCACTCCCAGTCCGTGGTAACTTCCCACTCTCAGTCCGTGGTTACTTCCCACTCCCAGTCCGTGGTAACTTCCCACTCTCAGTTCGTGGTAACTTCCCACTCCCAGTCCGTGGTTACTTCCCACTCTCAGTCCGTGGTTACTTCCCACTTTCAGTCCGTGGTTACTTCCCACTCTCAGTCCGTGGTAACTTCCCACTCTCAGTCCGTGGTTACTTCCCACTCTCAGTCCGCGGTAACTTCCCACTCCCAGTCCGTGGTTACTTCCCACTCTCAGTCCGTGGTTACTTCCCACTCTCAGTCCGTGGTTACTTCCCACTCTCAGTCCGTGGTTACTTCCTACTCTCAGTCCGTGGTTACTTCCACTCCCAGTCCGTGGTTACTCCACTCTCAGTCCGTGGTTACTTCCCTCCCAGTCCGTGGTTACTTCCACTCTCAGTCCGTGGTTACTCCCACTCTCAGTCCGTGGTTACTTCCCACTCTCAGTCCGTGGTTACTTCCCTCTCAGTCCGTGGTTACTTCCACTCCAGTCCGTGGTTACTTCCACTCAGTCCGTGGTACTTCCCACTCCCAGTCCGTGGTTACTTCCCACTCTCAGTCCGTGGTTACTTCCCACTCTCAGTCCGTGGTTACTTCCCACTCTCAGTCCGTGGTTACTTCCCACTCTCAGTCCGTGGTTACTTCCACTCCCGTCCGTGGTTACTTCCCACTCTCAGTCCGTGGTTACTTCCACTCAGTCCGTGGTTACTTCCCACTCTCAGTCCGTGGTTACTTCATACTTCCAGTCCGTGGTTACTTCCCACTCTCAGTTCGTGGTTACTTCCCACTCCCAGTCCGTGGTTACTTCCCACTCTCAGTCCGTGGTAACTTCCCACTCTCAGTCCGTGGTAACTTCCCAGTCTCTGGTAACTTGCCACTTCCAGTCCGCGGTAACTTCCCACTCTCAGTTCGTGGTAACTTCCCAGTCTGTGGTAACTTCCCACTCGCAGTCCGTGGTAACTTGCCAGTCCGTGGTAACTTGCCAGTCCGTGGTAACTTGCCAGTCCGTGGTAACTTGCCAGTCCGTGGTAACTTGCCAGTCCGTGGTAACTTGCCAGTCCGTGGTAACTTGCCAGTCCGTGGTAACTTGCCAGTCCGTGGTAACTTGCCAGTCCGTGGTAACTTGCCAGTCCGTAGTAACTTGCCAGTCCGTGGTAACTTCCCAGTCCGTGGTAACTTCCCAGTCCGTGGTAACTTCCCAGTCCGTGGTAACTTCCCAGTCCGTGGTAACTTCCCAGTCCGTGGTAACTTCCCAGTCCGTGGTAACTTCCCAGTCCGTGGTAACTTCCCAGGTGTTTGACAATTCATTTTCATGGGAAACACAAACAATTAACAGTTTTCTCAACTAATCATAGACTTCGATTTATGAAATATGTCTGTAACATCTTCAGTAGTCCAATTACAAATACTCTTACAGACTGAAAAGTCACAATACAGTTGGTGGAACAACACCGGTATTGTGACTCGCTTTTCCCACTACGAAATTTCCACTTCGCAGTTGCATCTCTGGCCTTGGCTTGGAGATCACGGACTTTCTTCTCTCCCATACCTCCTCCTCCCGTGAAATCTCTTGTTCTTTGTCTTCCCTATATTTCCAGTCTCCCAGATATTAGCAACACCCCCTCCCCTCCTCATCCATAGTTTAGTATCTATTATCCACCCCATACCCATCCTGGGGGAGGTAGTCAAAAGATTACAGTGATACGTAATGGGTCCAGGAACTATACCTCAACATTACAGAGGTACATAATGGGTCCAGGGACTGCATCTCAACATTACAGAAGTAAATAATGGGCCCAGGGGCTCTACCTCAACATTACACAGGTACATAATGGGTCCAGGGATTGTACCTCAACATTACACAGGTACATAATAGGTCCAGGGACTGTATCTCAACATTACACAGGTACATAATGGTCCAGGGATTGTACCTCAACATTACACAGGTACATAATGGTTCAGGGACTGTACCTCAACATTACACAGGTACATAATGGTCCAGGGATTGTACCTCAACATTACACAGGTACATAATGGTCCAGGGACTGTACCTCAACATTACACAGGTACATAATATGTCCAGGGACTGTATCTCAACATTACACAGGTACATAATGGTCCAGGGATTGTACCTCAACATTACATAGGTACATAATGGGTCCAGGGACTGTACCTCAACATTACACAGGTACATAATGGGTCCAGGGACTGTACCTCAACATTTCACAGGTACATATTGGTCCAGGGATTGTACCTCAACATTACACAGGTACATAATGGGTCCAGGGACTGTATCTCAACATTACACAGGTACATAATGGTCCAGGGGCTGTACCTCAACATTACACAGGTACATAATGGGTCCAGGGACTGTACATCAACATTACACAGATACATAATGGTCCAGGGTTGTACCTCAACATTACACAGGTACATAATGTTCCAGGGGCTGTACCTCAACATTACACAGGTACATAATGGGTCCAGGGACTGTACCTCAACATTACACAGGTACATAATGTGTCCAGGGACTGTACCTCAACATTACACAGGTACATAATGGGTCCAGGGACTGTACCTCAACATTACACAGGTACATAATGGGTCCAGGGACTGTACCTCAACATTACATAGGTACATAATGGGTCCAGGGACAGTACCTCAACATTACACAGGTACATAATGGGTCCAGGGACTGTACCTCAACATTACACAGGTACATAATGGGTCCAGGGACTGTACCTCAACATTACACAGGTATATAATGGGTCCAGGGACTGTACCTCAACATTACACAGGTACATAATGGGTCCAGGGACTGTACCTCAACATTACACAGGTACATAATGGGTCCAGGGACAGTACCTCAACATTACACAGGTACATAAGGGGTCGAGGGACTGTACCTCAACATTACACAGGTACATAATGGGTCCAGGGACTGTATCTCAACATTACACAGGTACATAATGGTCCAGGGATTGTACCTCAACATTACACAGGTACATAATGGTTCAGGGACTGTACCTCAACATTACACAGGTACATAATGGTCCAGGGATTGTACCTCAACATTACACAGGTACATAATGGTCCAGTGACTGTACCTCAACATTACACAGGTACATAATATGTCCAGGGACTGTATCTCAACATTACACAGGTACATATGGTCCAGGGACAGTACCTCAACATTACACAGGTACATAATGGTCCAGGGACTGTACCTCAACATTACACAGGTACATAATGGTCCAGGACTGTACCTCAACATAACACAGGTACATAATGGTCCAGTGACTGTACCTCAACATTACACAAGGTACATACATAGTCAAGGGACTGTACCTCAACATTACACAGGTACATAATGGTCCAGGAGTACTCAACATTACACAGGTACATAATGGGTCCAGGGACTGTACTCAACATTACACAGGTACATAATGTGTCCAGGGACTGTACCTCAACAATACACAGGTACATATGGTACAGGGACTGTACCTCAACATTACACAGTACATAATGGGTCCAGGACAGTATCTCACATTACACAGGTACATAATGGTCCAGGGCTGTACTCAACATTACACAGGTACATAATGGGTCCAGGACTGTACCTCAACATTACACAGGTACATAATGGGTCCAGGGACTGTACCTCAACATTACACTGGTACATAATGGGTCCAGGGACGTACCTCAACATTACACAGGTACATAATGGTCCAGGGACTGTACCTCAACATTACACAGGTACATAATGGGTCCAGGGACTGTACTCAACATTACACAGGTACATAATGGGTCCAGGGACTGTACCTCAACATTACACAGGTACATAATGGTCCAGGACGTACCTCAACATTACACAGGTACATAATGGTCAGGGCTGTACCTCAACATTACACAGTAATAATGGGTCCAGGGACAGTATCCTCAACATTACACAGGTACATAATGGGTCCAGGACTGTACCTCAACATTACACAGGTACATAATGGGTCCAGGGACTGTACCTCAACATTACACAGGTACATAATGGGTCCAGGGACAGTATCTCTACATTACACAGGTACATAATGGTCCAGGGGCTGTACCTCAACATTACACAGGTACATAATGGGTCCAGGGACTGTACCTCAACATTACACAGGTACATAATGGGTCCAGGGACTGTACCTCAACATTACACAGGTACATAATGGGTCCAGGGACAGTACCTCAACATTACACAGGTACATAATGGTCCAGGGACTGTACCTCAACATTACACAGGTACATAATGGGTCCAGGGACTGTACCTCAACATTACACAGGTACATAATGGGTCCAGGGACTGTACCTCAACATTACACAGGTACATAATGGTCCAGGGACTGTACCTCAACATTACACAGGTACATAATGGGTCCAGGGACTGTACCTCAACATTACACAGGTACATAATGGTCCAGGGACTGTACCTCAACATTACACAGGTACATAATGGTCAGGGACTGTACCTCAACATTACACGTGTACATAATGGTCCAGGGACTGTATCTCAACATTACACAGGTACATAATGGTCCAGGGCTGTACCTCAACATTACACAGGTACATAATGGGTCCAGGGACTGTACCTCAACATTACACAGGTACATAATGGGTCCAGGGACTGTATCTCAACATTACACAGGTACATAATGGGTCCAGGGACTGTACCTCAACATTACACAGGTACATAATGGGTCCAGGGACTGTACCTCAACATTACACAGGTACATAATGGTCCAGGGACTGTACCTCAACATTACACAGGTACATAATGGGTCCAGGGACAGTACCTCAACATTACACAGGTACATAATGGGTCCAGGACTGTACCTCAACATTACACTGGTACATAATGGGTCCAGGGACTGTACCTCAACATTACACAGGTACATAATGGGTCCAGGGACTGTACCTCAACATTACACAGGTACATAATGGTCCAGGGACTGTACCTCAACATTACACAGGTACATAATGGGTCAGGGACTGTACCTCAACATTACACAGGTACATAATGGGTCCAGGGACAGTACCCCAACATTACACAGGTACATAATGGGGCCAGGGACTGTACCTCAACATTACACAGGTACATAATGGGTCCAGGGACTGTACTCAACATTACACAGGTACATAATGGGTCCAGGGACTGTACCTCAACATTACACAGGTACATAATGGGTCCAGGGACTGTACCTCAACATTACACAGGTACATAATGGGTCCAGGACAGTACCTCAACATTACACAGGTACATAATGGTCCAGGGACTTACCCCAACATTACACAGGTACATAATGGGGCCAGGGACTGTACCTCAACATTACACAGGTACATAATGGGTCCAGGGACTGTACTCAACATTACACAGGTACATAATGGGTCCAGGGACTGTACCTCAACATTACACTTTTTTTTTTTTTTTTTTTTTTTTTTTTTTTTTTTTTTTTTTTTTTTTTTTTTTTTTTTTTTTTTTTTTTTTTTTTTTTTTTTTTTTTTTTTTTTTTTTTTTTTTTTTTTTTTTTTTTTTTTTTTTTTTTTCACAGGTACATAATGGGTCCAGGGACTGTACCTCAACATTACACAGGTACATAATGGGTCCAGGGACTGTACCTCAACATTACACAGGTACATAATGGGTCCAGGGACTGTACCTCAACATTACACAGATACATAATGGGTCCAGGGACTGTACCTCAACATTACACAGGTACATAATGGGTCCAGGGACTGTACCTCAACATTACACAGGTACATAATAGGTACAAGGACTGTACCTCAACATTACACAGGTACATAATGGGTCCAGGGACAGTATCTCAACATTACACAGGTACATAATGGTCCAGGGGCTGTACCTCAACATTACACAGGTACATAATGGGTCCAGGGACTGTACGTCAACATTACACAGGTACATAATGGGTCCAGGGACTGTACCTCAACATTACACAGGTACATAATGGGTCCAGGGACTGTACCTCAACATTACACAGGTACATAATGGGTCCAGGGACTGTACCTCAACATTACACAGGTACATAATGGGTCCAGGGACAGTACCTCAACATTACACAGGTACATAATGGTCCAGGGACTGTATCTCAACATTACACAGGTACATAATGGGTCCAGGGACTGTACCTCAACATTACACAGGTACATAATGGGTCCAGGGACAGTACCTCAACATTACACAGATACATAATGGTCCAGGGACTGTATCTCAACATTACACAGGTACATAATGGTCCAGTGACTGTACCTCAACATTACACAGGTACATAATGGGTCCAGGGACAGTACCTCAACATTACACAGGTACATAATGGTCCAGGGACTGTACCTCAACATTACACAGGTACATAATGGGTCCAGGGACAGTACGTCAACATTACACAGGTACATAATGGTCCAGGGACTGTACCTCAACATTACACAGGTACATAATGGACCAGTGACTGTACCTCAACATTACACAGGTACATAATGGTCCAGGGGCTGTACCTCAACATTACACAGGTACATAATGGGTCCAGAGACAGTACCTCAACATTACACAGGTACATAATGGTCCAGGGACTGTACCTTAACATTACACAAGTACATAATGGGTCCAGGGACTGTACCTCAACATTACATAGGTACATAATGGGTCCAGGGACAGTACCTCAACATTACACAGGTACATAATGGTCCAGGGACTGTACCTCAACATTACACAGGTACATAATGGACCAGTGACTGTACCTCAACATTACACAGGTACATAATGGTCCAGGGGCTGTACCTCAACATTACACAGGTACATAATGGGTCCAGAGACAGTACCTCAACATTACACAGGTACATAATGGTCCAGGGACTGTACCTCAACATTACACAGGTACATAATGGTCCAGGGACTGTACCTCAACATAACACAGGTACATAATGGTCCAGGGACTGTACCTCAACATTACACAGGTACATAATGGGTCCAGGGACTGTACCTCAACATTACATAGGTACATAATGGGTCCAGGGACAGTACCTCAACATTACACAGGTACATAATGGTCCAGGGACTGTACCTCAACATTACACAGGTACATAATGGACCAGTGACTGTACCTCAACATTACACAGGTACATAATGGTCCAGGGACTGTACCTCAACATTACACAGGTACATAATGGTCCAGGGACTGTACCTCAACATTACACAGGTACATAATGGGTCCAGGGACAGTACCTCAACATTACACAGGTACATAATGGTCCAGGGACTGTACCTCAACATTACACAGGTACATAATGGTCCAGGGACTGTACCTCAACATTACACAGGTACATAATGGGTCCAGGGACAGTACCTCAACATTACACAGGTACATAATGGTCCAGGGACTGTACCTCAACATTACACAGGTACATAATGGTCCAGGGACTGTACCTCAACATTACACAGGTACATAATGGTCCAGGGACTGTACCTCAACATTACACAGGTACATAATGGGTCCAGGGACTGTACCTCAACATTACACAGGTACATAATGGGTCCATGGAGTGATTGCTTAACAAGTTACAATAATAAAGAACTGTCTCCATCCTTTAATATCAAAGTAAGTTTTCTCAAGACTAATGTCCCTCTTAGTAATTTAGTTCATCCTTCTCCTGGTACTGATGCTCCCGGTGTTTACTCCATTTCATGCTCCTTTTGTCTTCGGTACTTTAGAGAAACTGGCCGCTCTCTGAGTCTTGCTGACGCTAACGTTGTTTATTTCTATCATATTAGAGATCACAGTCATTCTATTGTCCTCTGTCATCATCTTCTGAAAGCATTCTTCATGTACAATATTCCTGGCTTTGTCTCTCTTCATGCCTACCTCATTACCTTGACAAATGCTCTGAACTTCAGAAGTTTTTAGTTTAATATCTTTATTATGCACCCCATACCCATCCTGTGGGCGGTAGTCAAAAGATTACAGAGGTACATAATGGGTTTATGGACTGGACCTCAAAGTTTGATAGCTGAGCAAGTTACAAAGGTAATGAACTCAGGTAGATCTTCAGAAAACGCGTGATTTGACCGGACCTTTGTCTTCTTTCCTTACCTCTTCACCTTTCCTATATTTCCATTGACTTTCCTGTCTTCTGCTTTGACGGTCTCTGTCCTATGGGTTTTTTGTCCTATACTCATGGGCCAGTAGCTCTCCTGCAGTGCTCCTCTCCTGTTTTATGAACCACCTCCACTATTACTACTTCACTCATTGCCATTATTTTATCTTGTGTTCTACTACTACCTTATTACTACGTCTACTACTGTTGCACTACTACTACTACTACCTCTCCTACCACTACTATTACTACTTCCTGTTCCAGTGCTACTGTTAATACTACTAGTTTTAACACCTTCTTCCTACCTCCCAGTCTGTCTTCTTTACTGTTTTTTGCTACTACTACATTACTTCTGTAACTACTACCTCATCACTACTATTATCTTTACTACTACTACTTTTGCCACTCTTCTCTGATTTCTACTACTACTAAAGACACGATTTGTGAAGGCAGATGTTTGTGAGTGGACTTTATTAAGTCACAAACAGATCTATCTGGGAAGAGGTGTGTGTGTGTGTGTGTGTGTGTGTGTGTGTGTATGTGTGTGTGTGTGTGTGTGTGTGTGTGTGTGTGTGTGTGTGTGTGTGTGTGTGTGTGTGTGTGTGTGTGTGTGTGTGTGTGTAAGAAGCGTAGTGACGTGAAGCGTGAGGTGAAGCATGTTGAAGTTGACTTCTTGGGTGGGGATTGAACTCGTGGCAAGTGAGTTGTAAGACTCCAAGCCAGCGCGTAAGCCATATTGGACCAATATATGACTGAGAAGAGGTTTTCTTTAAGTCAGATGACATTCCCTGGAGTCTGTGGTCCTCTGGCCGAAACCTTCCACTGACCTAACAATCCACCCCCTTTAAAAATTAAAGATGCTGGAACTGTGAACAACGCCGTGGTAAGGAGGGGAAGGAAGAAAGATAGAGATGGATAGAAATAGATGAAGATGTGGGGGCGAGGAGAACGAATTGGCCCAACCACTTTAGATTTTTATTTGATAATGCGTGTGTATGGTATATATTTTTCGTAATCATGGAGTTTAAAGAGGATGCATACAGGTCACGGAACGGATGGGGCTTGAAAAAATGGCAAATGTTATTAGTATTTCGTGAGTAGTGATGCGTAAAGCACTGCACTGCACTTGTACACATACCTGGAGTTTACCTGGAGAGGGTTTCGGGGGTCAACGCCCCCGCGGCTCGGTCTGAGACCAGGCCTCGTGTAGACAGGAAAAATATCTACATGCATGCTTGTGCGGTAGGGGATTTTTTTGTTCATGGATTAGTTTCCATGTAGTGGAAGGTCGCAGCTCAGAAGGCTGGTTAACAGGCAGGTCCAGTCATCCAGTCGTTCTATAGTGGTATTTCCAAACTCTTGTGAACATGAAATCGCCTCTGCCTGGTCATCAAGGAAGTCACAGGATCGCTGTCCAGCGACCTTAATATCTGGTTCCTGGAGGAGGTTCACTGCCTGATACTTCCGCTGTCCAGCAACCTTAATACCTGGTTCCTGGAGGAGGGTCACTGCCTGATACTTCTAGACATGGTGACCTGTCGGCCTTCAGCTAATTTTATTTGATGTTTTACGAAATCGTTATAACACGATTGCAAAGAGACCTCGGTAGGGTGGGGTTAGAACCCATGGCGAGCGAGTCGTAAAACTCCAGGCCACTCGCCATGGGTTCAAACCCCACCCGTACCATGGTTTGATTATTTGATAATATGTGAGGCAGCTGATGGCTCTCCAAGGGTGTGAGTGGCTAGACCGTTCCACACACGAGGCAATTGCCTCTGCCAACCAACCCTCTCTCGTAGAGATCAGACATGGCTGACCAGACCAGCTAGAATGGTAGACTAACCTCTAGATGGCTCTAACTACCAAGCTTTTAGCAGGCTGAGATGACTTGTGCATGACTGGCGTTGAATGCGCAGTGAGTGCCTGGCAACAAGCATCTTAATGAGCTGCAGTGTCATGCACCTCCCTCATCTGATGCCAGTATATAAGCGCCAGTCTTCCCTGGATGCGACCCACAATGGTCGGGTTACACACTGGCTTTTACTGCTACGTGGTCGGGGCAACCGAATATTTCTCCGTGGCAGGGAATCAAAAGCTAGACCTTGAGAGTGAGAGTTGAACTGTTCTGACATAGAGAGGTGTACGCAACACCTCTTAGCTTGTAAATGAAGTTTAGGAACTCTAAACCTAACCTTGTAAAACCCTGTGTAAGAGAGAGAGAGGGAGGAAAAAGGTGATGGTATTGAGAGTTGTGATCTCTCTCTCTCTCTCTCTCTCTCTTCACCTTCGGGGGGGTTGCGTTCCACTAGGTACCTAGTGGGCGTGAGGTGGAGCTAGGGGAGGTGCAGGGGCTGGCTGAAGGGTGGTGTTGCGTGGGGAGGTGCTGTGTGAGGGTGAGGTCCGCCTGTAGCGTTTAAATTAAAGGCGACCTCTCAGAAGCACTTGTCTGGCATTCTCCATGTCTGTGCCACACTAGCTGTGTCACACCCTCACATGGACACTTGTCTGGCATTCTCCATGTCTGTGCCACACTAGCTGTGTCACACCCTCACATGGACATTTGCCTGGCATTCTCCTTGTCTGTGTCACACTAGCTGTGTCACACCCCTCACATGGACACTTGTCTGACATTCTCCATGTCTGTGCCACACTAGCTGTGTCACACCCCTCACATGGACACTTGTCTGGCATTCTCCTTGTCTGTGCCACACTAGCTATGCCACACCCTCACATGGACACTTGACTGGCATTCTCCTTGTCTGTGCCACACTAGCTGTGTCACACCCTCACATGGACACTTGTCTGGCATTCTCCTTGTCTGTGCCACACTAGCTGTGTCACACCCTCACATGGACACTTGTCTGGCATTCTCCTTGTCTGTGCCACACTAGCTGTGTCACACCCCTCACATGGACACTTGCCTGACATTCTCCTTGTCTGTGCCACACTAGCTGTGTCACACAACTCACATGCACACCTGCCTGGCATTCTCCATGGCTGTGCCACACTAGCTGTGTCACACCCGTCATATGCACACTTGCCTGGCATTCTCCTTGTCTGTGCCACACTAGCTGTGTCACACCCCTCACATGGACACTGTAAATAAATCCAGTGAGGAGCAGGGTGCGGTGGGGACAATCGGGAGCACTGTATTAACATCCGGGGTCCCAGACTATTCAACATCTTCCAGAAGATATCCGAAACAGCTGGAACCAGTGTAGAAGCCTTCAAGAGGAAACTGACAAATTCTCACCAGGTGCCAGATCAACCAGGCTGTGATGGATATGTGGGCAGCGGGCCTCCAGCAGCAACAGCCTGGTTGACCAGGCAGCCCAACGAGCCTGGCCCATGGCCGGGCTCAGAACTAGATACTCCGAAATCTCAAAGGTATATCAAGTTATCTGAAGGTTAGCACACTAGCTGGTCACACTCACATGGACATTTGCCTGGCATTCTCATTATCTGTGCCAATTAGCTGTGTTACACCTCACATGGACACTTGCCAGACATCTCTGTCTGTGCCACACTAGGGTGTACACACCACATGGGACTCTCATCAAACTGACAACCAAATCCAGGTTTGTTTTGCCTGAGAGGTTTAGCTCTCTCCAGGAATAGATGTTGCAAATTTGTCTCTATCCTGAAAGGGTTAACCCAGCCAAGCAGTGCTGCCTGGAGGGTTACTAACCCAGCATTATCCAAGAAAGCCAAGCAGTGCTGCCTGGAGGGTTACTAACCCAGCATTATCCAAGAAAGCCAAGCAGGCTGCCTGGAGGGTTACTAACCCAGCATTATCCAAGAAAGCCAAGCAGTGCTGAGGTAAACCCAGCATTATCCAAGAAAGCCAAGCAGTGCTGTCTGGCAGGTTACTAACCCAGCATTATCCAAGAAAGCCAAGCAGGCTGTCTGGAGGGTTACTAACCCAGCATTATCCAAGAAAGCCAAGCAGTGCTGCCTGGAGGGTTACTAACCCAGCATTATCCAAGAAAGACAAGAGTGCTGTCTGCAGGGTTACTAACCAGCATTATCCAAGAAAGCCAAGCAGTGCTGCCTGGAGGGATACTAACCCAGCATTATCCAAGAAAGCCAAGCAGTGCTGCCTGGAGGGTTACTAACCTAGCATTATCTAAGAAAGCCAAGCAGTGCTGCCTGGAGGGTTACTAACCCAGCATTATCCAAGAAAGCCAAGCAGTGCTGTCTGGAGGGTTACTAACCCAGCATTATCCAAGAAAGCCAAGCAGGGCTGCCTGGAGGGTTACTAACCCAGCATTATCCAAGAAAGCCAAGCAGGGCTGCCTGGAGGGTTACTAACCCAGCATTATCCAAGAAAGCCAAGCAGTGCTGCATGGAGGGTTACTAACCCAGCATTATCCAAGAAAGCCAAGCAGTGCTGCCTGGAGGGTTACTAACCCAGCATTATCCAAGAAAGCCAAGCAGGGCTGTCTGCAGGGTTACTAACCCAGCATTATCTAAGAAAGCCAAGCAGGGCTGTCTGCAGGGTTACTAACCCAGCATTATCCAAGAAAGCCAAGCAGTGCTGCATGGAGGGTTACTAACCCAGCATTATCCAAGAAAGCCAAGCAGTGCTGTCTGCAGGGTTACTAACCCAGCATTATCTAAGAAAGCCAAGCAGTGCTGCCTGGAGGGTTACTAACCCAGCATTATCCAAGAAAGCCAAGCAGGGCTGTCTGTAGGGTTACTAACCCAGCATTATCCAAGAAAGCCAAGCAGTGCTGCCTGGAGGGTTACTAACCCAGCATTATCCAAGAAAGCCAAGCAGTGCTGCCTGGAGGGTTACTAACCCAGCATTATCCAAGAAAGCCAAGCAGGGCTGTCTGCAGGGTTACTAACCCAGCATTATCTAAGAAAGCCAAGCAGTGCTGCCTGGAGGGTTACTAACCCAGCATTATCCAAGAAAGCCAAGCAGTGCTGCATGGAGGGTTACTAACCCAGCATTATCCAAGAAAGCCAAGCAGTGCTGCATGGAGGGTTACTAACCCAGCATTATCCAAGAAAGCCAAGCAGGGCTGCCTGGAGGGTTACTAACCCAGCATTATCTAAGAAAGCCAAGCAGTGCTGCATGGAGGGTTACTAACCCAGCATTATCCAAGAAAGCCAAGCAGTGCTGCCTGGAGGGTTACTAACCCAGCATTATCCAAGAAAGCCAAGCAGTGCTGCCTGGAGGGATACTAACCCAGCATTATCCAAGAAAGCCAAGCAGTGCTGCCTAGAGGGTTACTTACCTGGAGTTTACCTGGAGAGAGTTCCAGGGGTCAACGCCCCCGCGGCCCGGTCTGTGACCAGGCCTCATGTTGGATCAGAGCCTGATCAACCAGGCTGTTACTGCTGGCCGCACGCAGTCCAACGTACGAACCACAGCCTGGCTAATCAGGTACCGACTTTAGGTGCCTGTCCAGTGCCTGCTTGAAGACAGCCAGGGTGCTAGTGGCACCCCTGCTTTTCATTGGGGGGATGTTACATCGCCTGCCGAGTCTTTTGCTTTTGTAGGGAGTGACTCGTGTATATAATAATGTATCTCTCCCGCCTGCGTTCTAGGGAGTACAGGTTTAGGAACTTCAAGTGTTCCCAGTAATTGAGGTGGTTTATCGCACTTATGCGTGCAGTGAAGGTTCTCTGCACATTTTCAAGGTCAGCAATTTCACCCGCCTTGAAAGGTGCAGTTAGTGTGCAGCAATATTCCAGCCTAGATAGAACAAGCGACCTGAAAAGTGTCAACATGGGCTTGGCATCCCTGGTTTTGAAGGTTCCCATTATCCATCCTGTAATTTTTCTAGCAGATGCGATTGCTACGGATAATATTATCGTGATGGAAATCAATCTACATTACTATGTGACAAATCATGATTCATAGGAATTAATAAGCTCAGTACTAGAATCTTATAATAAAATAGATAAAAAAAAATTTCGATCGATCGATCTGTCTTTATGTGATGTACGGATAAGGGATTCCTCTGAAGGAGGACCTTTTGCGAGGGCAGAGGCCCGTGAACGAACGGCAGCAAACTAACCCAGCATTATCCAAGAAAGCCAAGCAGTGCTGCCTGGAGTGTTAGTAACCCAGCATTATCCAAGAAAGCCAAACAGTGCTGCCTGGAGTGTTAGTAACCCAGCATTATCCAAGAAAGCCAAACACTGCTGCCTGGAGGGTTACTAACCCAGCATTATCCAAGAAAGCCAAGCAGTGGTCCTGAGGTCCTTCCCGAGGAAACCTGCTGCCACCCACAACAGTCAACACAGCACCCAGTTAGTTTAACTTTATTATGCACCCCATACCCATCCTGTGGGCGGTAGTCAAAAAGTTAGATGTACATAAGGGTCCAGGGACTGTACCTCAACATTACAGAGGTACATAATGGGTCCAGAGACTGGACCCCAAAGCTTTTATAGCTGAGCAAGTTACAAAGGTAATAATCTCCAGGTAGATCTGGTCACAATCATGACCTGTGCAGATTTTTCAACATTTGTGTACGGTAACGAAACTCAAATTCTAGGAACAATTGCCTAGATAGTCCACTAATCGGCCAAAGCCTAGGGTTTTTAAGTTGGGTTTCGGAGGGGTGGATATCCAGAATGGCGAAGTCTGGAGCTTAATTATGACAGGAATGTGGTCTGATCCAACATTACCTACTGGTGAGACTCTGCAATGGTATAGGTCGCAGTCTTTGTTGGTTAAGACTTTGTCATGTGTCCCCGGGTGAGGGCCCACGTATGACAAAGAATGGGCCTTGGAACGATAGGCTTCTTGCTGCCATTATACAATAGCTGTTTTCCCTTTGGGTCACCTAATGAATGGGTGGCGTCGCAGTTGAAGAGAGCGGGGTGATGGGCATTAAAATTTGCTAGAACTGTAGGGACATTTTTTACCACTATTAGTCGTCTATATGAGGTCGTCAGTTCTATCGCTATGATGCTGTCCTCGTCAACATGGATGTTCGGTTTTAGGTACTAGGCTTCTCGAAGTGTGTTGAGCTAATGTTCCTGGGTCTCTTGATGTTGATTACTTCAAAGAGTTGAGCTATAGTGCCTAGGCCTCTTGAGAGATTCGAGCTGCAACTCTTGCTTCTTCAAAATTAACAATAATAATAATGATAAATAATGTTTATTGTTTTGAGCCGTACAAATAATGCAGTTAAATGTATTATTACAATGGTAGGAAAAGAAAGCCATTAATTATGCAGTGCATTTCGGTTAGCTATACGTAGTTATATGTACAATCAGAAAGGTAACTAATGACAAACGATCACTTACAAAAGAATTATTTAAACTGGTTCAATGATTTTCAGTTTTGTGGCGTGATTGACCAGAGATCGTAAAGATGCTTAGTTACAATTGTGACCCCTTGTTTCTGTGTCCCATCTCTGGAACATCCTGTCTATGTCCACCTTGTCAATTCTTCGCAGTATTTTATATGTCGTTATCATGTCTCGTGTAACCCTCCTGTCCTCCAGTGTAGTCAGGTGTGTGTAGTAAATACTGACTGACCCATTCATCAACTTCCCCGACTGTCAGTAATTTCTGTGTGTCAGCCAATGTCACTTAATACTGAAATACAGTTACTCACTCTTTCATCATGGAGACGAAATGAGATCTTACTAATGTGTTGGAGTAATTTACATAAGTTGGTAATGAGAAAGGTTGGGTAGTGGTGTTACGTGATTATCCTTGCTTTGAGAGAAGTTATTATATTGGTGCAGATAAAGTCAATTAAGGCAGCACTTGTCTGGGAAATTCTTGCAGACTTAGTGAAGTCTGCTACGGATGAGATTTATGTTGAAGTCGCCAGCAAGTTAATAATAATAATATCTTTATTTACTACCAGTACATGTACAAGGTATACAGACCATAGCTGACATCAATGACATACTACTATATAGAAAGCCCCTTGCTATGCTGAGCATTTCCCCCAAATTAGGTCAGTTTTGTCCCAGGATGCGACCCACACCAGTCCACCAACACCCAGGTACCCATTTCACTGATGGGTGAACATAGACAACCGGTGTAAGGAAATACGTCCAATGTTTCTACCTTGGCTGGGAATCGAACCCAGACCCTCGCCGTGTGAAGCGAGACCGTTAGCCACCAGGCCAGGTAAGGTTTGTCAGGAAACAGGACAAGTGTTTCCTAAGGCGGGTCTTAGTCATGTGATAACTCAGCACTGGGACTTTTGGTCATCTGACCGAGGCCTTCCACTGGCTTACCCGTCAACCCTTTTAAAAGTTATGTATATGATATAGTCTCTAGACGAAATGTTCTTATTATTTTCTTTGTAAACCATTCATAAACATAAACATCACGTAGGAAACTTATGGATGACTGTATAATAGTCATGTCTTTTAGAGCAAGAGTGAAATTTTAAGAATACAGTTTTTTCCCATTAATTTACTAATCATTTAGCTTCTTTGATTTCACCACAATGTTTACGTCAAGTTTTTGCTTGATGAGTTTAAGAGTGGTAAGACATGTATTATGAGTAATGGAGTCAGGGGGAAGATTACTTTAACAACAGCATCTGATAGCTATGCTGCGGCCAATTTGGTCGTCATAGTTTTGGAGGAAATTGGTGAGTTGGATGTCTGTGTGATTTACTTCCTTAATGCTGTTATCAGCCTTGGTGTTAATAATGTTATTTGTTCTTCAAGACTGATGGTTTCCTGTGCTTCTGTGTATCATTACCTTATTCTAGATAACAAGCTTTAACTCAGGTCAGCAGTCTAACTTATGTTGAGGGCTTGTGAAGTACAGTTGGTCCGGAAGATGAGGAAGTACTTGTACCTCCTCTCATAGGAGACAGGTCTCACGACACTCCCAAGACAGGGAGCCAAGACCTGGTCACCATCTGGAAAAAAACCCGGGCCGGGAGAGTACCGGTGAATCAAGAACAACAATAACAATAATTATATTAATCTAACTATATATGGTTATAATTGACCATAATTTTTAAGGGGTGGAGGGGTAAGCCAGCGGAAGGTCTCGGTCATATGACCAAAAGCTCCAGCTGTGGGTCATATACGGGCTGTATGACCCCTGTGGTTTAGCGCTTCTTTTTTATTATAATAATAATAATAATAATGTGGGTCATATAACTAAGACCCACGTCAGGAAACACTTGTCCTGTTTCCTGACAAACTTTAACTAACCTACCTACCTGGAGTCTACCTGGAGAGAATTCCAGGGGTCAACGCCCCCGCGGCCCGGTCTGTGACCAGGCCTCCTGTTGGACCAGAGCCTGATCAACCAGGCTGTTACTGCTGGCCGCACGCAGTCCAACGTACGAACCACAGCCCGGCTGATCAGATACCGACTTGAGGTGCCTGTCCAGTGCCTGCTTGAAGACAGCCAGGGGTTTGTTGGTAATCCCCCTGATGTATGCTGGGAGGCAGTTGAACAATCTTGGGCCCCTTGACACTTAGTGTTGTCCCTCAACGTGCTAGTGGCACCCCTGCTCTTCATTGGGGGGATGTTACATCGCCTGCCGAGTCTTTTGCTTTCGTAGGGAGTGATTTTTGTGTGCAAGTTTGGTACTAAGCCCTCGAGAATTTTCCATGTGTATATAATAATGTATCTCTCCGCCTGCGTTCTAGAGAGTACAGGTTTAGGAACTTCAAGCGCCCCAGTAGTTGAGGTGGTTTATCGCACTTATGCGTGCAGTGAGGTTCTCTGCACATTTTCAAGGTCAGCAATTTCACCCGCCTTGAAAGGTGCAGTTAGTGTGCAGCAATATTCCAGCCTAGATAGAACAAGCGATCTGTAAAGTGTCAACATGGGCTTGGCATCCCTGGTTTTGAAGGTTCTCATTATCCATCCTGTCATTTTTCGAGCAGATGCACTTGCTACATTGTTATGGTCCTTGAAGGTGAGATCCTCTGACATGATCACTCCCAGGTCTTTGACATTAGTTTTTGCCTATTGTGTGGTTGGAATTAGTTTTGTACTCCGATGAGATTTTAATTTCCTCACGTTTTCTGTATCTGAGTAATTGAAATTTCTCATCATTGAACTTATATTGTTTTCTGCAGCCCATTTAAAGATTTGGTTTATGTCTGCTTGGAGTCTTGCAGTGTTTCAACGTGGACACTGTCATACAGATTCGGGTGTCATCTGCAAAGGAAGACACAGCACTGTAGCAGAGTACTGCAGTTCATCGATATATTTTAAAACTTCCTTTACGACAATATTGAGGCCGTCGATGCTGTACGATATCTGCCATCTGCACGCACCTTACAAAGAGTGATTGTACAACCAGCATTTCAATGGAAATAAGTCGCTTTGTGTTATCCTGGATAATTTACACTATGTATGATAATTGTACGTATGTATACCTGTGCTTAAATAAACTTTGACTTGGTTTTATGAGGGCACCAACTGTCTCATCCACGGCGCTTTCATTTTACATCTGTCATTCAAAGTGATATAATCCATAACTCAATTTGTAATTAATGACTGTCAGTAAAGAGAGGAGTGGACTGGATTCAAAGTGCGGTTCATGCATGTAGCAGACCCATCTCTGTAACCACTCTCAACACTAATGCATCTATCTGAAAAGGTTTTGAGTAGGTTTAAATTTGCTTATTATATTAATAAGAAAGTGCCAGTCCTGAATGGGCCATACAGTGCTAACGGAAGGAAAAGTCATAGGCAAAAAAATGAAAGTGAAAAATTGGGAAGGGTTGGGCAGATATTTCTGTTAGTGGGTTAGTGTTTGAGGAAGACTTGCCTAGGTGGGCCAGTAGGCTCGCCGCGGGTTCAGTCCCCACCCGTACTGTGGTTTGTTTGCAATCGTGTCACTACGATTTCTTGAGTCAGGAGAGTTTACCAAGTGTTGGAGTGTCAGCGAGACAGCGTCTCCATGCCATCATTATTGATCTTCCTAGATTAGATGATGGCTTCTCCACCGTGTTGAAGACCACCTGTTCAACACAAACTTAAAAGTCATGTATAACAGATAAAGGTATTCGGAATTGTATCTCGATTGCTAGCGCATTAGGCTCGCACTAAGGTCCGTGGGTCGATCCCGGTATGGGTGAAACATTAGGACGTGTTTCCTCAAGACACCTGCCGTCATGTTCACATCTGCTCACACTCTACAACACAAGTGTCCTCAAAGATTTGTTAAGTTACCCATGAATTAAGGAAAGATCCTGACTTCACCTTACGAAACAGACAAAGCAAATGCGATAGTAATTATGGTTAGTTAGTTTAATATCTTTATTATGCCCCATACCCATCCTGCCACCCCATACCCATCCTGTCACCCCATACCCATCCTGTGGGCGGTAGTCAAAAGATTACAGAGGTACATAATGAGGACATGTCAGTTCAGTCTTGCTACAATCAAGCACTTGCTTACAGGCAGAAGCGGCGGCGTTGACAATACTGCTGCCACACAGGTAATACTTTTTTTTTGTCAATAGATCTGAGGATGTATTGTGTTTAAAGCCTTTCATCAACACGACTGTCATTAATCACCAGTCAAGACTAATCCCAAATATAAAGGTATTTAATGTTTGTCAGAAAACAGGACAAATGTTTCCTGGCGCTTGTCTTAATAATATGAGCTGCAGCTTTTGGTCATCTGAACGAGGCCTTCCACTGGCTTACCACTCCACCATTTTAAAAATTATGGACATTATATATATATATATATATATATATATATATATATATATATATATATATATATATATATATATATATTATTATATATATATATACACACACACACACACACACACACACACACACACACACACACACACACACACACACACACACACACACACACACACACACACACACGCACACACACACACACACACACTTCAATGAAAGAGAAAGGGCAGGAAAACCAGTAAAAGAAATGATGGAATATGTGAAAACCAAATGAAAAGAGGCAGAGAAGTTTGTCCCAAGGGAAACAGAAGTAATGGGAGACCAGAACGAGTCCTTGGTTCACCCAAAGGTGTGGGGGAGGAAAAAATTTAAATTGATGAGAATGGACAAAGTACAAAGACAAAGGACCCAGGAAAATAAAGAGATTAGCCGAAGAGCAGAAACGAATATGCCAGGTAAGAAGGGAGGCTCAGGACAATACGAAAATGATATAGCATCAAAGTCAAGTCTGACCCAAAGCTGTTGTACAGCCACATCAGGAGGAAAACAACAGTCAAGGACCAGGTAATCAGGCTGAGGAAGAAAGGTGGGAGTTCACAAGAAACGACCAAGAGGTATGTGAGGAGCTCAACATGAGATTTAAAGAAGTATTTACAGAGGAGACAGGAAGGACTCCAGAATTCAGAATAGGAGGTATACCAACAAGTGCTGGATGAAATACACACAACCGAGGAGGAGGTGAAGAAGCTGCTATGTGAACTTGATACCTCAAAGCGGTGGGACCTGACAACATTTATCCGTGGGTCCTTAGAGAGGGAGCAGAGATGTTAAGTGTGCCACTAACAAAAATCTTCAACACTTCCATTGAAACTGGGCAACTACCTGAGGTGTGGAAGATGGCAAATGTAGTCCCAATTTTAAGAAAGGAGACAGACACGAGGCATTAAACTAAGACCTGTGTCATGACGTATAGTATGCAAAGTCATAGAGAAGATCATCAAGAGGAGAGTGGTGGAGCACCTAGAAAGACACAAGCTTATAAACGACAACCAGCACGGTTTCAGGGAAGGAAAATCCTGTGTCACAAACCTACTGGAGTTTTATGACAAGGTAACAGAAGTAAGACACGAGAGAGAGGGGTAGATAGACTGCATTTTCTTGACTGCAAGAAGGCGTTGATACAGTTCCTCACAAGAGGTTAATGCAAAAGCTGAGGATCAGGCAACGTAACAGGAAAGGCACTGCAATGGATCAGAGAATATCTGACAGGAGGCAACAACGAGTCATGGTACGTGACGAGGTGTCAGAGTGGCACCTGTGACGATGGGGTTCCACAAGGGTCAGTCCTAGGACCTGTACTGTTTTGGTATATGTGAATGACATAACGGAAGGGATAAACTCAGAAGTGTCCTGTTTGCAGACGATGTGAAGTTAATGGAAGAATTAAATCAGTTGAGGATCAGGCAGGACTACAAAGAGACCTGGACAGGCTACAAGCCTGGTCCAGTAAATGGCTCCTTGAATTTAACCCTGCCAAATGTAAAGTCATGAAGATCGGGGAAGGGCAAAGAAGACCGCAGACAGAGTATAATCTAGGTGGCCAAAGACTGCAAGCCTCACTCAAGGAAAAAGATCTTGGGGTGAGTATAATACCGAGCACATCTCCTGGGGGACACATCAGTCAGATAACTGCTGCAGCATACGGGCGGCTGGCAAACCTAAGAATAGCATTCCAATACCTCACTAAGGAATCGTTGAAGACTCTGTACACCATATACGTCAGGCCCATACTGGAGTATGCCCCAGTTTAGAACCACACCTGGTCAGCACGTCAGTAAATTAGAGAAAGTGCAGAGGTTTGCAACAAGAGTAGTCCCAGAACTAAGGGATTGTCCTACGAAGAAAGGTTAAGGAAATCGGCCTGACGACACTAGAGGACAGGGGGGTTAGGGAGACATGATAACGACATATAAAATACTGCGAGGAATAGATAAAGTGGACAGAGACAAGATGTTCCAGAGAGGGGACACAGAAACAAGGGGTCACAGTTTGGAAGTTGGAAGACTCCTATGAGTCAAAGGGATGTTAGGAAGTATTTCTTCAGTCATAGAGTTGTCAAAATGGAATAGCCTAGAAAGTGACGTAGTGGAGGCAGGAACCCTTCATAGTTTTAAGACGAGGTTTGATAAAGCTCATGGAGCAGGGAGAGAGAGGACCTAGTAGCAATCATTGAAGAAGGGGGCCAGGAGCTATGACTCGGCCCTGAACCACAAATAGGTGAGTACATACAACACACCTGGAGAGGGTTTCGGGGTCAACGCCCCCGCGGACCGGTCTGTGACCAAGCCTCATAGTGAACAAAGGGGCCGATCATCCAGGCTCTTAGCCTGTTATTGTTGGCCGCACGCAACCCGACGTACGAACCACAACCCGGCTGGTCAGGTACCGACTTTAGGGGGCCTGTACAGACCTTCTTGAAGACAGCCAGAGGTCTATTGGTAATCCTCTTTATGTATGCTGGGAGGCAGTTGAACAGTCTTGGGCCCCTGACACATATTGTGTTGTCTCTTAACGTGCTAGTGGCACCCTGCTTTTCATTGGGGGGGTGTTCATCGCCTGCCGAGTCTTTTTGCTTTACAGGGAGTGATTTTCCAAGTTTGGTACTAATCCCTCTGAATTTTCCAAGTGTATACAATCATGTATTTTCCCCCCTGCGTTCTAGGGGGTACAGGTTTTGGGAAATTTAAGCGTCCCGTAATTGATTTTTTTCGCAGTTATG